>OZ016504.1:4364867-4424984 GCA_963966595.1 Physocephala rufipes | reverse complement strand
ATATATATATATATATATATATATATATATATATATATATATATATATATATATATATATATATATATATATATATATATATATATATATATATATATATATATATATATATATATATATATATATATATATATATATATATATATATATATATATATATATATATATATATATATATATATATATATATATATATATATATATATATATATATATATATATATATATATATATATATATATATATATATATATATATATATATATATATATATATATATATATATATATATATATATATATATATATATATATATATATATATATATATATATATATATATATATATATATATATATATATATATATATATATATATATATATATATATATATATATATATATATATATATATATATATATATATATATATATATATATATATATATATATATATATATATATATATATATATATATATATATATATATATATATATATATATATATATATATATATATATATATATATATATATATATATATATATATATATATATATATATATATATATATATATATATATATATATATATATATATATATATATATATATATATATATATATATATATATATATATATATATATATATATATATATATATATATATATATATATATATATATATATATATATATATATATATATATATATATATATATATATATATATATATATATATATATATATATATATATATATATATATATATATATATATATATATATATATATATATATATATATATATATATATATATATATATATATATATATATATATATATATATATATATATATATATATATATATATATATATATATATATATATATATATATATATATATATATATATATATATATATATATATATATATATATATATATATATATATATATATATATATATATATATATATATATATATATATATATATATATATATATATATATATATATATATATATATATATATATATATATATATATATATATATATATATATATATATATATATATATATATATATATATATATATATATATATATATATATATATATATATATATATATATATATATATATATATATATATATATATATATATATATATATATATATATATATATATATATATATATATATATATATATATATATATATATATATATATATATATATATATATATATATATATATATATATATATATATATATATATATATATATATATATATATATATATATATATATATATATATATATATATATATATATATATATATATATATATATATATATATATATATATATATATATATATATATATATATATATATATATATATATATATATATATATATATATATATATATATATATATATATATATATATATATATATATATATATATATATATATATATATATATATATATATTACGTTTTCTATGACAATTTTCTCTGAAAAGCTTTCAAATTTCATTGCGGAATTTATTGTTTATACGATATTATTAATACTTTATTGCTTGCTGCTGCCGTTGGTCATCGCTTCCACGCATCAGCTTCTTTATCATTAGGAGCACCTAATTTTCCTTTACCTCCCTAACTTCTTAGCGTTTTAGCCTGCCCATGAGTTGTGACGTTACGATACGATGCGCTACGATATATTACGTTTTTAATTTGTTGCTATTTCGCGGCGTGATTAGAATTGTTTACGATTTATGGATTCTGAAAAATTCATATTTCAATATCGATAAACATTATACGTGGCATTTATAGCAGGGGATACGTGGCCTGTGTATGACTGAATTTTATATTTAAATAATATTTTACGATTGCTTGATAATTGCTTTTTCTTTGGTATTTCTTTGCCTTTCCTAAATAAATTAAAGTATTTTTTTGGAAAAAATTATTAGAAATTTATCATTAATATAGATTTTTATACGATAGAGCTTTTATATATCTTACGTTGATTCTTCTTAAAACATTACTACAAATTTAGTTTTTATAAATTTCAAGAAGATTTATTTAAAGTTCATTAAGAACTATTGTATGCTTTTGTTGTTTATATTATTTTAAAAGCCGAGACCAACCCACGGCTACCACAAATTATTGAATATTTCTCTGAAAACCTAAACAATTTAGCTTTTGTTTTTATACTATTAAATATTTTAAACAGCATCTTAACAAACAGTTTTATTTACAGTCCATTGACAAGACCAGTCTTCAGTAAACACATGCAAAAAATATTTATTCATTTCATTTTTATTATTCTACTTTAAAACACAAGATAATTTTATTCCCCATAACACTTTTCCCAACCAAGGCTCTCACATTTACTTCTACATTTTACAACGGTCACCTCAACAACTTTTATTTTCGATACAATAACAATATTAATACCAAACATAACATTAATATAAATCAATTATTTCCACTGTCATCACATCAATAAATAAACCACAAATTCGTACAGAGGCGCCCATAGGCATCAGTTTATTAACACAATATTTTAAGGATACGCATGAGAGAGTTTTGCGGGCAGACACTTTATCTTCTATGGTAAAATAGAATTCAAAGGAAGGCGTGAGTAAGACTTGGCATATTATAAGACACAGGGAATTACGGTAAATCTTTTTAACCATTGTTTCACAATTTGGTTTGCAACTATCTTTGAAAGTGGTATAAAATTATTCTACAAAGATCGATCAATATATTCTCGTTATCAGAGTTAATGACTGACAATGTAATTGTAATCTGTAACTAATAAAATATATAATGTAATTAATTGTATCATTAGTGCTAATTAATTATTAGTTATAAAGTCTAAACGGGGTAAAACTAAATTTGATATAATTGTGATCATTAATTTGTAGACATGTTAGCACAATTACATTGGTTAACATCTCAAAAAAATTTACGAGTACAGGGAGTTTTTGATAATCCGTGATGGACATTCCTCAAGTACCTTAAATCTTTATTTTCAAATTTATCCGTCCCTACAGCATTCTAAAGAACTCACTATAAGTATATCATCCCAATACCAATAATAAATTGAAACTGCTAGTAATAAGGTTAAAAAAGCTTAATTTGAAAGTTATTTTCCACATATTCTGTTGGATATTTCCATTACCAGTGAACGGTGATGTTCATCTTTAGTGGATTTTCTTGGTGGTTACCAAGAAAATACAATACAATTTGCGGACCATAAGCTATAGTTTCTGTGGAGTGCAAGTGTAGGTTCAACAATTTCAATCATTTGTAGAATTTGTAGAACCCTATGTGGAATTTATGTCATTGGGACGATGGTGATTTCCTGGCACAAAAGCAACACGATATACGGAGAATCCTTCATGGAAAGCAACTGCCTGGTTTTAAAGACCTCCTCCTTGATCGACATTTGTTCCAACAACAACCAAGATAAATTCCACATAATCGAACAACATAAGTTCTAATAGCAATTAACATAAGTTACACATCCCTCATTGTCATCAGTTCAAGCAAAGTGAAGGCACATACGTTCCAACCCATCCACGATTATCGTTTCCTTTCACATACATAAACACAAGGTTCCTCTCCACTTAGTCTACAACAACAACAGTGCTGCAAAGAACACAAAACCTCTCATTTTGGTCTAGCCGACTTAGACTTATATGAGCTCTCACGACTTTGGTGAGAGCGAAAGATGGTTGTTTAAAGACGCAGTAAGAGCGTCTCTTTCGCAAATTTTTATTGCCCGTATCATCAGTTCAACCCAGTTGCGTTTTAGCCTTAACGTCTGGTATTTGCGGTCCGCGGATAAGGGGCATTCAATATCGAATCGTATGATTTGTATCTGAAGGATAAATAAAAAATTTTATAAAGATTTTTTTTCATTCAAAGTGCTCTCATGTGTAAAAAAACTCAAAAAGCAAATAAAAATTGTGTAGCCTTTCAGGTATAGTAAATATTTTTGTTTCGTTGTGATTGTTTTTGTATTTGTTATATTTTTTCTGCCAATGCGGAAAATCTACTCGATCTTGCCAAAAGTGCGGGAGCGGTGAGGGTACTACGCCTTTTAAGCAATAACTACAATAACAACATAATTAATAATCTTGACAAATATACCCAATATGGTTATAAAAAAGAGAATGAAGGGATGAAAAAATACAACGAAAAACCAAAAAGCCCTTAAGAACATTTTTATTTTAGGTCCTTATTACACAAAGCGAAACTATGACGACACTTCTTCGTTTCCCTTTTGTGGTTGCTGTTTGTGCTTTTCTCTACTTTGAGAGCTTATAGATGCAGATGAAATTTCGTTGAATAAACAAACATTGTTAGCGCTTATCAGTGCAATCCAGGCAAAAACTGGATGCCGAGGCCGGGTGCCGGTTGAGTGCCAGTGCCAAAACAGCTAGTGAATAAAACGCGAGGAAGAAACCTATCGCTTGGACGTAAATGAAGCGGCGTCGTAAAAATTAATTCAGTAACATTCAAGACGTCGCTTCGAATGGAATGGAGGGTGCTTTTGCTGCACGCAAGTAAACGGATTGATAATGGAAAACAGACTTTATCAGAGGAAGCTGACGAAAGTTATGCATACTACAAAAATTCCGAGTGTCTTCTCAAAGCCAGCGTTGCAGTATTTTCATTCGTTTCGGTTTGTGTAATAAGGCCCTTATTATGAAAAAACCAGAGCAATGCTCAGCAAATAAATAAATAAACATGAAAAAATCGAAGGACGCCATTACGGCTTCAATAAAAAAATAAGCACAAAAGAAATAACAATAAAAACAACAGCCCAAAAATGCTACTGCCTGCTGTTAAGCGATTTAAAAAATTTACTCTATTTTTAGAAGCTTTCTTCAATTAAGAAAAAACGTTAGAGCATTAGATCGCCTTTATTGTTGTAATCGCTATTATTACTGGTGCTCTTTTTGTTTTTGGAGTTGTTGTTATCAGGCGATCTTTTCGATTATTGTGGGATCGGGATTACGTATCGAGCAATTGTTGACGGACGGACGGGACAAATGGAAGACGTTTATGCTTTTATTGTGTTTTTTTTTATTTCCTCTGTTTTATTTTTGTTTTCCACTGGATTGTATTGGTTTTTTTGATTATTTTCGTAATTTTTTCTGTTTGTTTTTGGTGTTGTTTGAATTGTGTAATGAATTAACTGTTGGTTCGAATGTATGTCTGAAGGCAGACGAGTTCATTTTTTGTTTGCTCTCCTTTTTTCTTTATTATAAATTATAAACGTGAAAGTGCCGTGAACGGGTTAAAACTTGCATTTTATGAGATTTTTGAAGCTCGTGCTTTTGCTTTCGTGAAACTCCTTTAATGACTGTCAATGATGTTTTTTAAGCGAAAGTAGTTGACCTTTTCCGCGCCATTGAATAATCTTTTTTTTATAAAAACTCAATTTGTACCTTTTGACCTTTCGGACAATTATGTCACTGTGGTTTCTGTTGTTGTTGATGTTAATGATGATAATCAAATTAAAAAACTACAATCATAGAATTGAAAGAAGCGAAAAATGAGTTTTTAATCATGTCAATCGTTCAATAGCTATTAAAAATTACGTGAAGGCACTAAGTGAAAGCGTAAAGTGAAGGAAGAACCTGTGAAATAGAATAGTAAGAAAGTCTGCACTAAAATATGTCACTGCATTTACTCTTAAGAAACGAATGTAATCGAAGAGGGCATAAAAACAGCTGCTGAACATGAATGAAGAATTTTTATCTTACAGCGAAACGTTGCAAACGGCTTCTTACTAAATTCAGAATTCTACTAGTCTTTTAGCACAGCAATGTGTATAAAGGGTCAGCTCCTGTAAGGCTCTTAGCCTGTCCATCGGTGCTCAGTGCCAGATAATAATTTTAATGAGAGCGACTTGGTTCTATTTAGTCGGTCTGATACAATAACCTTACATTACATGACTATGGAATAGCAGATTACTGTATTCGCATAACCGTACCCTCCTTTCCGGACAGCCTCTGCATTCTTGTAAACTGTAATAGCTGTCAATTTTTGTAATATTGATACCACCATTAAATTGATCTTTTAACGTTCTAAATGTTGGTTGAACTTGCTACATAAGATTTAAACAACTTATCAGTTACAAAAATTTATTTATGATGAAATTAATTCTGTCTGGAGTTGTCATTTTGGCTATTGCAAGGTATAATGATGCGTACATTATTTGACACAATGCATGAATTTCAACGCATTTTAAATAATATGCAATTTTTGCATGTTATTAATTGTAATTGAAAGGTTTGAAGTTACTATTTTTTCATGTGCCAGAAACCCGAATACAATTGAAGTTTACAGGAAAATGTAACTGACAGTATCAACTTTCGAAGTTTTTGACATTATTCCATTAAAACTCTTCTGTAATTTAGAAAATATGTTCTTGGTCGAAGTACATTTTATGGGAGAGTTTTACAATTCTTTTGAGTAATGAGAGGTTTGATTATTACGGCCTTTTCTCTAATAATCCACGGCAGACTGAGAATAGCCTCCACACTTGTTATCAATATTTTTTAATTATGAGCCACCGCAGTGTAATTAATGTCTTGGCGTATAAGCTTCATTCGTTTATTAAGAATTGTAACTAAACACTAGAGACTATTTTCAAGACGTTTATTCGATGGAGTTCAGAATAATAAGAGAGAGGTAATTATTTTCTAAAATAACGAAAAACTGTTTAAATTATTGTTGCTCGAATTAGACCTTTGCAATTATGTCTTCATAAATTAATACACAATTTCTTTGTAATTTTATCTAATGCGAAACACTAGACGGTGCCTCAATTAGACATAAGATATAGTAAAACGTGTTTTAAAAGTTATAAAATAAGCAATAATATTATTTTGAAAATCCGGTACAAAGTTACGAAAGAACAATAAGATTATTACTAAACCTCAAACAACCAAATGGTCAGTTTTATTTTTATTGATTGTAAAATTAGTTTAATTTTTAAAGATGCTAAAGATTAGATAATAAGAATTTATAAGGTAAGTTAAAATTAATTAGAAAAATAAATAAAAATGTAAATTTATTATATTGGAAGTAACTTCACTTTAAATTGAGGAAATAATAGAAATGCAATTTATTCTGTAAAACTAAAGATTCTGTAAGAACAATAAAAAATTATTTTGTGAAAATAGTGGATTGGTAACTTTTGTTTATAAATAGGAATAAAAAGCATTACTAAATATTTAAAATACTGATATAAATAATTCATTTTAATTACATACATAATATGAGTTAAATTTCCAGACTTAAAATTTACAATAAAAAACTTCCATGAGATAATTGAAAATTATTTTGCCGCCCAGAATGGTCCAAAATTAACTGCATAGGACTGAATTTTCTATCCAAATTTTTTTTACCACAAGAACTACAAAATAACACCAATATGCTCCACATATTTTTATTTTATTGGTTAAACATTTCTTCTGTTTTCTTATATATTTTTTATCTAATTGAGATAAGCTGCAATTTTAAGTAATAAAGTAAAATGAGGGGTAATTGCTCTCTTCGCGTATCTACTGTCCTTTCGTGCCGGTCCTTGCATTTAACCTGTTTTAACGCATTCCCATAGAAAAAATTCTAGAGGAGGAATCATGACGTCATAAGTATAGACAAATATTTATGATTATAAATGTATTAAATGTTCACATAATTATCGATATCGATAATTATATGAAAATCGATATCGATAAATCCGAACTGTCTGAGCCACCAGTATTTGTACTCGTACTCATTCAAGCACTTCTAATTTTTCAAGAACTTTCTTACTCGATGATTTTAGTTCACAGATAAAAACAGTCAGATCGTCTCTAGAAATAATAATTTCTTTGTGTCTAACCAGAGAATGTGAGATATTTTAGAATTATAAAGTATTAAATACGTTTCCTGTTAATTTTTCTTTGACCAACAAATTGTTAATTTCTTCCCCCTTCGAATCAGCTGATGATGCTTTTGACTTTTCCGCCTCAACTTTTGCTTAATTACCAAAAATTTTCCAAACTATTTTTGTGTTTGCGACTAACCAAAAAGTGCGTCTATAATTGTATCAGGCGGCCTTATTATTTATCAGAATGTCTGGATCTCTTAGCGGCACAAGTTGCAGGTAATTAAACAACATTAAAAGAATTGCCGCAACAAAGAAAGAATAAAAAATAAACTTCAAATAAGCCAAAGAAGGGAAATAAAACAATCTGGGACTGCCTGAAACTTATATTTGGGACTGCCTGAAACTACACCCGCAAAGTAAATTTATAATTTGTCTCAATAATCAGTGGGTGATGTGCGGTACTTTTAATATTCCATTAACCTTTTCTTGATGAATTTATATCTTCTAACTCATCTTCGAATTCTCTTAAGAAAAATCCACATATGACGTAGAACAGTATTGGGCCGGGCAGTCCCAATAATTTAATATCCGTGGATGACTTCGATGGTAAAACTTTGCCGTCCACCTCTGTCTAAAAACGTTGAATGTGCAATGCATGTAGATGTATTCCTATCACATGTCATAATCGATGTGGTCATCATCCGATTTTGATCGTTTGAAAACAGCTTTTCGTTCCTCTGCAATCATGATATCTCCAGATATTCAGGCTTACAACTAGCACACAGACAGACAGACAGAGGGACGGACGGACATGGGACTAAATCGACTCGGAAGATTATTCTGAGTTATAATATGTATAGTTCTTTATACCTGTTGCAAACAAAGACATAGACATAGTTTAGCCTAAACCTTGGGGTGTAGGGTATTAGAATGTATATAAAAATATAAACTGTTAGTTCTCTCTAGCTTGTATTTCGTAAGAAGTTTTTTAAGTGGAAACAGAATAGTGCATTCGTTTATTGTTATAGGTGGAAGGCTGTCTTGTTTGGATAATTGAGAGATTATTATATAGCCATCAGTTCTTGTTCCGATGTAGAAAAAAGTGTGACAAAATGTCACAAAATCTGTTTTCTGTGTCTTCATATAATTTTCTTTTTTGCCGCGCCTTCCCTTGTTTATTGTATACCATCGCGGTGATGGTATATATAGTAAACTACCCCAACTTATTATCATAAAACCTTCAGTAATATAGTTAATTTGGCAACAAAATTTCAAACTTACAACTATCATAATGTGTAATTTAAATAAATAAATTTAAATAAATCTATTCTAACGAACATTCCCGAGATATCAACCTTGCTGATTTTTCCGCATTCTTATCGTTCATTAAATAAACGCATTAGCAGCTCGTAAAATGCACGTATTTATAGCAAAAATGCAGCACATTAAAGTTTCGAAAGATCAACAAGTATAACAAAACAACAACTACAACAAAGCATTTCCCTTCATTTTGCCATGCATATTTTAAGTTCTTCTTCATTTTCATCATTTTCGTTTCCTTACTTAAGGGATTCTCTTCAGTTCTTCCAGACAAAGCAATAAATTAATTATTAAATTCGATTAACATCAAACTCCCGATTACATTTCTCGGAGGAGTACTCTGTATGGCATATAAGGATTTTGGCAACTGTCGGTTGTTCTTTGTGTCGGTATTCGTTCTCTACCTCATTGTCGTGGAAGAACCTCGTGCACACCTTGTATTTATAATTATCTTGTCTTTCTCCTTAAATATGAAAGGAATATTTCCTCTACCGTCTCGAAGCAATTTGACATTAAAGCATAGTTTTTTAAATTACAGAATTCTGGAATTTAATCTAGAATGCGCTCGATACTGTAGAAAAAGTTTTGGTCATTCATTTCCTTTTAGTATCACATAATAATTTCAATAAATATAATATATATAAAGAGTTCTGTAAAGTGATTACAGAGCGAAACTATTATTCTAAGTTTCTTTAAAAAATCTTCAAATCCTTATATATTTCAAATTATCTTCATATTTACTAATTACTACTGCAAATTACTACTTCCAAAAACGCCATTACAGATCGCCATTGTCAATTACTGTTACAAATTATCAGAACAACAAACCAGCGCATTGTGAATGTTTAAATCAACATTGATTGTCATTGTCGTTAATTCCTTTATTGGTCATTACGTCATTACATTAGCAGCGAATGTCATAGACCTCTACCGTCTTAAACCAACTGTTCCCTCAGCTTTACCATAACTGTTTTCAACTTTCTATCTATAGATAGGTAGATAGGTCGATAGAACATTTTACGTTTATTTTAGCAAACGTGAAAAGCCCTCAAATTCTCACCACGTGTTTCCCTTATCACCATCACCACCAATATCATTATCACCATCATTGATAATAAGAGCATATCTGGTAGTCGTGTTTTATTTTTATTTAGAACGTGTTTGTTTGTTTTCTGCTCTTTTTACTTCTTTCATTCATTCTTCTTCATATACTTTCTATTACGCGATGTTTTCTATAGATTTTCTGGGCTGCGATTTTCTCCTTGACAGCGATTGTAGTTTAAACAGTCTGTCACAACAATTGGTAAACAATTTTAATACATCATTATTAAGCTGAATAAGTTATGAAGGGTGTGACAGAATGTTGTAAGAATTGTCCTTTCGTTTTCGCTCTCACAAGCACTTTCATTAAAGTCAAAATGAAGTAAATTAAATGAGATGTTATGTGGCAAATAAAGCGCACGTAGTTCGTTTATAATGAAGTGAGTAAAAAGAGAAAAGAAGAGGAGATCAAGATAAAGAGGAGTCACGAAATTGATAAGATGCGAATAATTTGTATTGTATATCACTTAGTTAAGTTAATATAAATTAGTTAATAAATCTTTTAGTTAGTTAGCCAATAAATGAATATTAAAAGAATTTGAACCCACTCACTCAGAAAGCATTTGCTATGAAGGAGATGGCACAAGGGATAGACATAGACGGGAAAAAGTTCATCCCAATTATCACCCTCGTACGCAATAAGAAAAACTGTATATAATTATTTTTGTAATAGAACTTTGTAAGAATTGAGCAAAGTGTTAGTAAAATCAAAACATTTTTTCTGCAATTTAATCATCAAAGTATTGAAGAGGTGCCCTGAGTGCTAATAATTCCCGCCCTCTTTCAATATTTAGGAAAACCTCCCTTTCTGATTTTCGATCTCCTTAACATTTATTTTTTAAAATCTAGAATAAAGTTATAAATAAACAATTCTTCAAACAACCACAAATCAATCAAGTGAGTAAAAAGGGAAGAAGAGAACAACAGGAAAGAGAAGGGGACAACAGGGAGAAAAGTATCAAGTTTGACTTACTGCATATGTCAAAATTAAGAGGACTGCAGAGCCAAATTAAATAATGAGCCAACAGCAAATCATAATAATGAGAGATCATAAAATGATAAATGAAATACCGGAAAAATGCGGAAAAATATCGAGAAGAGGGAATAAAAAGGAAAAGTGGTTCACAAGAAACTAAAAGGAAATGAAACGAAATGGGAAAATACGGAAAGAAAAGTAATCATTAATTATAATAAGCTGTCTCCTTTTGGGACGGATACGTAGCAAGACTATAATAAAGAAATTTTAAAAAAACCTTGGAAAAAAGGGCTTGATGGAGGGAGGGAGAGAGTGAAAGGGGGAAAATGAAATAAAGACGGATATATTGGTAAATTGAGAGACAGAGAAGCATAATTCGCAGATAAGTATCATGAGAAAAAAGTGTCTGAGATTTGTAAATGTCGGATTGACCGAAAATTTCAAGAAAGTATCCCTTTTCTGATGTATCCTCGGTCCTCGTCATTTACATCCCGTTGATCCTTAATATAATATGATTAATTTCCATCCAAAATGTCTAAATTTAAAATATTCATAATTCTATTAAAAGAAAGGACAAGAAGAATTAAATTGTAATAAATTTTAAATGCTCTAAATGAATATAAACCCTTTAGTCTCCTTATCATCCATTTAGTGTGATTGGTATTTAACTCACAATAAATTCTTCTGATAATCACTAATAGATCTTAGAGTATCCTTAAAAATACTGGGCCCTTTTAAAATTTGAGATAATGGGCTTATTCGTGTAATTAATGTGGCAAAAGAATTTCTGGGATAAATTATCATAAGAAGGAAAACCACGAAACTTAAAAAAATACAAAAATAGTTTAGAAAATCATTAACCCAAATTAATTGCTCAATTTTTTCCTATTCTTCTAGTTTGGTGACGAGAATCATAATAAACGATTCTCTAAAAACAAACAAATGAAAACCCAACGAAACTATAGACAATAGAAAACACCCAGAATAGAAGCGAAACCTTCTAGTAGGAAGGAACGAAGGCAGTGACAAAAGAAACTACAATTTAGTAAAAAGCCTAAGTAATTAGAAATTGGATAGAAATATAAGAAAGGAAAGTGAAAAAAGAAAAACATACAAAAGGGAAAAAAACCAAAACGAAAAAACAACAAAAGAACAAAGTAAATAATTGTATTCGCAAACAATTATCAAACAACATGTTAAATAAATAATAAATAAATTAAACGGCGAAGAAACAAAACAAAAACAATTTTCTTAACGAAAAAATAAAGTAACAAATAAATAAAGGTGAAAATATTCAATAAATAAATCAATAAATAAAAGAAGCAAAATTCAATAAATAAAAGAAGCAAAATAAAGAACGAATAAAATCTGCAACAAATAATTTAAGAAACGTTTAAACCATACAATGAATAAAAGAATTCAACGATTAAGTGAACTAACGGATAAATTAGGTACCGAAATAAACCACAAATGGCATCAAGCAACGAACAAAAATCAATGTAAATGTAAAAATCAATAGTAATCAATGACAAAGGAAACCAGCGAATAAGCTAAACACCAATGAAACCAAATTAAACAACAATTAGCAACCAGTATTAAAAAACTGGGGGCAAAAAACTGACGTAAACAACGAAAGTATGCGTTGAAAACTAGAGGTCACGAATAAACCACTTCAACCATATCATATCATCAAACAACCAACGCATCGACGAAAAAAACCACACAAAACTCTCACTTGAAAAATGTTGAAATGACTTTACGACGACTTTTTTGACGACTGAGGTTTCCATAGGAGTAAACTGGGGTGTTTCAAAATGCATCAAATAGAGTAAAACAAAAGATTACAAAACAAATAATAATCCGATTTCAAAGGATTATTTTAAGAGTTGCTTAAATTCAATTCTAATACAATGACTTTTTAGGGTCCTCTGAAGCTTTTAATAGCCTTAAAATAATTTTGTTATGTAGCCCACAATTCCTTTAATGGTAAATCACATTCGTCATATCTGCGGAGGTAAATTTATAAATCTTCAGAAATTAAAATTTAAATGAAAATAAAATTTTTTTCAAAGAATGATAATTCGTTCAAGTAATCCTTAAAGAAATATTTTCTTCTATAAAATATATATAAAATATATATTATACGTTTTTAAAATTTTATATTCATTCGTTCATTCACGTCTCACTTCTCGCAGATTAATTTCGGAATCCTCTTTTCATTTCTTCTCTGCCCTTAGGTCATCAAAATACTCAACCAGCACTAGCAATAACAAATTTATTATCATCATCATCGGCAAAAATATCGGCAAATCAGCAAAGCCCCCGCCTTCAGCAATCTAAAAGGATTGGATAAGACGGCACAGCAGAGTCAATTAAAATCACCAATAGAGGCAACACCATCAACAGCGACAGCAACAACCACAGCACTGTCAACGGCTTCGGTGACAGCAACTGCAAAATCAGTATCTATAGCCCTAAATGTTGGCGATGTTGTAGCGATTAATAATGGCAGCAACAACAACAACAACGATAACCGCCTAACATTTTGTAGTTAAGATTCTATTAAGGAAAGTTACAATAATAGCAGATTATGTCAGCAACATCAACTAAAGCAACAACAACCAGACATCGGTCCTTACGAAAGCGATGGTTGTGATAATTTTGGCATTGACGCCAATACCAATCTTCCTTTCGATTTGAATCCAATGTGCCTGACGGTGGATTGCAAAAAACAGAAACAACAATAATAACTACAACTTCTTGCATGCAAAATCAGAGCAATTTCATTTTTTGGAATACTAAAGAAAGCAGCTCTGCGGTAATGGACCATTTGTGAAGGATACACAAGCATTACCACCGAACTGTCGATACTCAAAAAATCAAATAAGCCTGATAAGTTCAAGAAGAAGGAAATTAAAAGTAAGTAAGAAGAGGTGAACGAAGCAGACATTGATTATTTGAATAAAAAGGAAAAGGGCTGTTTTAGAAGGCATCTGCTGGGACATGGAGAGACTCAAAAGTTTATTGTAGATAATACTCTACAAGAAAAAATACTACCCCCTAAAGTACTCTCTATAGCATCTCTTTAATCTCTCTAATACTCTCTAGAAAAAAACGACTAAAATAAAACCTGAGGAGAAATTTATGCCTACTTCATAAGAACTTTTTTAAAACCATAACGGACCTTCATAGGTTATATAATGCTCTCCATATCCAAACGCAACAAATTAATTCAGTCTTTACTTCTTCCTTAACCATCTAATTTTATACTTGATGACTACATAATATTTTAATTTGTTTTATTCTTTAAGTTTCCCTAAAGACCATTCTTTCAACCAAACCTTACAAAATTTGTTAAATAATGATGATGTATCAAATGTACTGCATAGATATTATCATTATTCGAATTATTATTATAATACTATCTCTATATCCCTTAGAGTGGCTTCCCCTTGTAAACTCCCGTCACATAAAGAAAACATTTCCCTGCATTTTTTTTTCAAACGCTTTCGTTTGCAAGTTCTTCTTCAAACAAAAAGTATGTTACATTTAGATTTTAAATTAATCAGTTATTTATGTATCACAATATATAGCACAGTATCCTTTCAGAAACATAAAAATGTTATTTTATATAATATATTTTGTTTATCTGCAAAGAATAAAAGCCCCTGTTTTCAGTTTACATGCTTTCTCCATGTTTCTCTACAAGTGACTCGAAGCACATCTTGTAAATATCCCTGAGAAATGCAGTAACTACAGCGAAAGCAGCAAATTTCATAAAAACTTTTATCCTTTTTTGAGAGGAAAGGAAAGCATGGATTCTTACGAACTGCATTTTCTATATGTCCTTTCAAATTCTCAGTTTTTTGGATCATTTACACCTTTTGAAAAGTCAATTGGGAGATCAAAGAAGGAGAACGTAAAACGTTTATTCATAACATTATTATATCGCAGATAATTCGATGCATAAAACATTAGTCCAGACAAGAACTATTTTGTAGAAAATTTAATTTGAAGCCACGACAATTGATTATAAGGGTAATGATTTCTCGGTGCGGAAATGTTGGTATTTTCCGCAATTACATCATTTCGACCTTTTGTCAGACTTCTGCGACTTTTTCGTTACGCATTTCGTCGTCTAAGAATTCGAGATTGTGCTGCTTTGGGATTCCTGGCGCCAGATATTTTGTTATCATTCTTTACATACGTACTAGTATTATACTCGTACGTAATAGCAGTATATTTTATTTACAACTTGATCATCTTATATATAATTTTTTTAATATAATTAATCATCTATAATTATAATTTCTGTTGGAAACAATAATTTATTCTATCGATGATTGGCTTGAATGAAACAACTACGATAAAAGCGAGTTAGAACCTAATTTATCTCCGAATACAAGTTCATTCGTTATAATTTATGGTGAATTAAACAGATGCGTGAAAAGAGATTTATTGTTGACAAATTTTTTGTTGACTCAATAAAATCTAAATAAGTCAATAAATAAATAAGGAGATAAAAACATCGAATAAAACTTCTAATGAAAAAGCTTAAAAGTCCTGGCGTCGACATGTCTTATCAATTTCTTCAAAGTCGGCAATTTACGTTGTTTTTTTTTTTTTTTTTTTTTTTGGTATGAGTTTCAGAACCTCAAACGCGTTAATATCTGTAGGATAAATCGGCAATAGAATCAGAAACAATCCAAAACCGATAAAACATTTGCAAAAATTTTAAAATTGCAGAAAAATTAACAAATTTTCGGCCAATTTTTTCCGTTTGCATTATTTTCAATTTATTCTTTAGAAATTCTCAACATTGTCTTAATGTTTACAATACAAGAAAAGAAGAAAGATTAATTTATGTTAAGTTTATTAATACTTTTTGGTAAACATAATTATAAATGCTTGCAGATAACCTAAAACAATAAGAGAAAGATTTGAAACTATGAAGTATTATTTTGAAACGTTATTGAGAAATACTTTAGCGTGCTTGAGAAACTTCAGAAAAACGTGTTTTGCTTGAAATAGATTTAAAATAAACAATTAATAGGAAGGTTTATATGCTTGCTACCGGTATTAACATTAGCGGATAGGTACTAAATGTAAAAGAAATAACTTAAACTAAACCAAGATTGGAAATAAAAAAAGATTTGAATTTAGCAATAGCTATCATAAAAATTATGGGATTACACATTCAAAAGACCCGCGGGCTTTCAAACATTTTCTACTATAACTATATCAGCATCGCTATAATTGTCACCGACTATTATTAGTCTCATGAATATTATGATTATCGTAATTGGTCTCAAGAAGCAAATTGTTCTCCCCGATTATCTTTACAATCCTTCGAAAGGCTTGGAAGCCACCCATCATCAAATAATGTCCTAGAAGACGCGACATCATTTAAAATAATTTTTTATTCAGCTCTCAAATTCATTACATTATTATTTAAATGGCATTGCACTAGGACTGTATAGGTGTAGTAAGCATATGATGATGATTTTTAGTTTTTGTCTTAAACCGCCAATCGTTTGTTACTATTCGTTTTAATTTCAATACTCTAACATTTTCCTGTTTGAATATTTGATTATTTAGCAAATAGAATTGTCAAACACTTTGCCCTAGTCCAATCGCTCCAACTCAAACCCTCTTGAAATCATCAACGTCATTATCACTAACAATGGCAGTAGCAATAACAAAGGCAGGAACAGGCTGTGACCAACATGTTTAAAATCACCACAAGGAATTTTGTGCGTAAGTTCGAGGGGTTACTTAGGCATGGGTTGAGCTGATTAGAGACTACCAGAAATGAATGAAGAAATCAAATGAATTTATAGAGACTGAAGTTGTAAACGTGAATGAAAAACAGAAGCTTGATGGTATTGCTTATGGTAGGAAAGGTAAAAGATAAATAAGAGAGAAGGGAGCTATGCTAAATTTTAGAGAATTATTTTCAAATATTTCATTAAAATTGCACTGAGACATCAGTAAAATTGGAATTTCACCATTGGAATGAAGATTCAGAGAAGAATCTTTATTATAAGTTTATTGAAAAGGAGAAATGAGAGGAGTAGGTAAAGCAAAGGGAAAAGAAGATGCTGAATTTACACGTCCACACGAATAGTTGAAATAATCGAATAATATTTTGAAAATAAGGTGTCTTCAAAAACAGAAACTGCCTTTATTATAAAATATTCGACATACTTTCTCTCATCATAAAACCATTCTGCATTCTTAAGCGTATACACGCTTAACGTGATAAATAAGAAGGGGCAATAAGAAATAGAGGAAGGAGGAATGAAACCAAACAATTGTTAAAGTCGAGAGCATGAAGATGGATTACGAAAAGGAAAAGGAACTGCAGGAGGAAAAGGATAAAACCGAATGAAAGGATAAGACTTCATATTAGTTCATTCATTGCGTCTCTTACGTTTTTCGCTGGTTCGTTCTACTAATAGAATTATTAATTTTTTATATGAGGAAGGATTTGCCAGCGTTCTTCTTCTCTTTGTCTTGAAGCATTAGTTCGTTGCTACTCGGTTAAGGGATTACTTGTTTTAATTGCAAAAGATATAGGAAGACATAGCTTGTACCTAATTATTAGAATAATTCTGTGAGTTTATGAAACGATGTAACCGGGGCTATACAACGAAAATCGAATTCAAAGCTTGTGATATCTCTTTATCTTCCCTTCTTTTCTAATTTCCATGTTCATTTCTTTATCCTATAATTAGAAGGATTGGAATTTTATTCTCCAACATACAAATAAGTGTATTAAATCATAAAAACTAAAGACACTCTTCAACTTAATGAAATCCTAAAAGCAAAACCGTGTAGTTTTCTGGAGTTTTCCACTAACGACGAAAACTGCTTGAGTGTGGTAAATCGTGGCCGTGGTGGTTTCAAACTGAAGTAATAAAAATGGCAAAAAACAGTGAACGGATATAAAGAAAAGTCTGCAAAAGTAATGTGATAGATATCAAGATATCGAGGAGAAGAAGAAGGAGTTAGGGGCAGAAATAACACAGTCGTTTTGTCAAGGCTAATGTTGGCATTGACATCTCATCATCATCATCATCATCGTTATTATAGAAGTAGAAATGACTAACACAAATAATTCGATTGAACCGCTATTCTGCAGGGTTAAATCTTTAGTGTTGAATTACGTTCTGCGTTTATCATTACTCACAACTTCTTTTAATTACTTCACTACTATTAACTTTTTAATTATTTTGATACTTCTATCATATCATCACTTTGGTACTATGGACCGTAATCATTACTGTTAATCATTACAATCTGTGCATTACAATCTAATGACTTTAATTTTATAAGCACTGAGACGTGCATTTTTTATTTCAAATATCGTCCCTGTCTATCGTCATCAAATCTCCCAGTGTTTGTCGCCACCTCTTTTGCGCCGACAGACTTACGCCAATTCTATTACCGTCTACTTCGTGATAACGTCATAAATATTCCTAGTTGAAAAGATCTGAAATTAGTTTGCACCCGAGTAATTGTCTGCGTGCAAGTCGGTTTGGCTCTGTTCACAATACTTATTGTAGCCGTCTGTTGTTGGTCTATGTAGAGATAAATAAACCATGTCATTTCACTGCAAGTAAGCGTTGCCAACATGGTCATGCGATACGATGAGACGCGATACCACCCCAGTGGCGTTTGATCCTGACAGTCGAACAATTTGAGTTTGTAGTTTTTTTTTTTTGCCGCAAGTGTAATAATGGTCTTATCTTTGTCACTTGCTATTATTTATAATTATACTATGAATAATTTAACAATTCCTTGAGAAATTGAAATTATCGCTACGAGCATCATTATTCATAAATTTTTAGTCCAAAACAAACAAACAAAACAATCAAAGTTTTTCGAGGTCTGGATGGGAAAAACCACAAACTATAAAAGTAAAATTCAGTAATACAATTTTTTATTTAGTTTTAAAATTAAAAGTAGAAAATTTTTTAGGAATTTTTAAGATAACATTTTTGAATGCTCAGTAATTTTGAAGGGAAAAATGGTGTCACTCTTGTGCACAAAATTTTGCCTTAGTGCAAAAAATTATGTATTAATATTGTACTTTTTACTGTTTTCGTTAGTTTGGAAAATTCATTTCCTTTAAAATATTTTTTTGCCATTTTCACTTCAGGATACATCGCAATTCTTGCGACAAAAAATGCGTAGTTTCTATCTAGCTGCGTCTTTGTTGTTCTAGCTACTCCTTCGTCGTCAGCGTGGTAACCACCAAAACATTAATCCTGTTGCAGTAATTTTAACTAACGTGCACTGCAGAGTAAAAGAACGAGTGTGTGAGAGAATAAGAAGAAAATAAAGCTGACATTGAGACTAGAAACCCTAAGAGCATCCGCAATGTCCGGATTAGCGGGAAGAACACCTGTAACAAATTTTTATTGTTTTTTTTTTGCTGTTATTGCTTTCTCGCTTGTTTGTTGGTTCGCTTCCTCTGTATTCTCAGGCAAATTCTTTTGCGGCAGAACGACTTATTTGCTCCTTCGCTTGTTTTGGAGTTTTATTTGTGTTATTGCTTCCTGCACACCATGTTGTTTTTGTAAGTGTCGTCGTCATTTGAAAACTTGCCGGAATTCAATTTCGTTTGTGGACTACATTTTTCTTCTTTTATAGCTTTTATTGTCGATTTAATAAACTAACTTTAACTTTCAAAATAAAGTGTTCTCTCCCACATATCATAAAGAAGGGGAAGAAGAACAAGAATAAGAAGACGAAGAAGAAGAAAGAGAAAAAGAAATGGAAAAGGAAAATTAAGGGTTTTGAAGTAAAGTTGGCCGCTTTCTCCCGAACTGTCTTCACTTTCGTCGAGTTTCTTAGTTTGTCCAGTAATCGGATACGTACAGTTTTTAGAATGTTCCTTTTTTGTGTGGAATTTTCTTGTAGCTCAGAGGAATTCTATAACATATTTCACACAACATTCTTCCTTTTCAGTTGGTTTTTGTTTCTAAGCTATGAAAATTTATTTCGTTCTGAAGATTTCCAGGTGGGTACGTTTACATTTTATTCAAATTTTCAACCTTTTGTTAACCGTGTCGTACAAGCTTTTCTTTATTTTCTTTCCTTCCTTCCTTTCAGAGTATATCCTCCTCTATATCCGCTAACTCGCCTTAATTTTTTTGTTTAAAAGACATCCTTTTCCTACGCGTTATTCATATCTTTTGTATTAAGAGTCTTCGAGGAGATCCTTTAGTTTTTTTCTTTTATGTTTCCAAAAGTATAATAGAATGTTATTTTGTTACATTTCCACGCATTTAATGATGATTAGTACAATTTTGCTACTATTGAGTAATGGCATTTTTCTCGTCATCCCCTCATTGTCCGTTTCCTCGCTCTAAATTTCTGATTCTATGATTATTCTTGCTTTTCATAATTATTAACCTTTTGTTTTGAAATGTGTCTTTCCTAAAGCTCTTTCCCTTTCTATTTCTCTATTCTTCTTCTCTTGTTGGTTTTTATTAAATACTTCATAATATTTCATAGGTGTGACTTCTTGGGAATATTTTGTGTACCCTGCCACATGACCGTTCTTCTCAATTTGAAGGAATGCTCTCGATTTTTACTTAGCTTTTTAAACACTCCGAAAATATTGTTCTTCTACCTTCAAAACTTTTCCTCACTTCTTTCGAAAATTTGTTTGTTATTGCTTGTCTGGGATTCTGTTATCGTTGCATAACTTTTATAAGGGCGAATAATTTTTCTAAATCCATCTGATCCTTTTAAAAGGAAGGATGTTCGGGTCCAGCAAACGCTAGTAGCCAGCAGCCTTTACTACTAGCAAATCTTTTGTCCTAGCAAATCACTTCTAAAGCATGAACATATCAGGATTAGACCTGATCCCCTACGAATGTCCTGTATTCATAAAATAATTATTAAATCCCATTAAACTCTTCACAAATTTTTAAATCCATATAAGCATCAAAAACACAGAAAACGCAGCAGGGAAAAATAAAGGAAGAAGAGCAAGAGAATAACTGAAAGCGCGTTAAGTAAAAACGTTATAGCTTAACAAAGTTTTTACGGCTATTACTATTTAGGAAACCGCTATACCATGGCTTTGTATGAAACAACAAAAAAGTGTTATATAAAACAACAGAAGAAGAAGAACAAAAGAATAAAAAAAAATAAAAAAGAATAAAAAGCAACAAAAAATTGAGAGCTTCGGAATATGCTTAACAAAGAAACAATTCTAACAGTGAAAGAAAACTTGACAACAATAAATGTTGAAATTTTATGAAAGAAGAGAATTTATGTTGAAAAAATATGGGAAACAATTTTAATGTGTCTAAAATTTATAGCTGTGGTAATTATTACTATAGGATATTATTACAGAAGTATATAAAATTTCGGAAATATGAACGAATAAAGAATATAAATAATAAGTATTAAAAATAAAGTCATAAATAATAAATGGTATATAATAAATTAAATTATTAATAATAAATAAATAAAAAATATTTGACAATAAATGATAAATAATTATTAAATAATGAGTAATAAATAAACCAATAAATAAATATATACATAAATAAATGTGTAATAATTAAATATATAAATAAATATATGAGGAAATGAATAATAACAAATTATATGAAGTAAATAAAAAATAACACTAAATAAATTGCAAATAAAAATTAAAGATAAATAAATAAGCAAATAAATCAATAAATACATAAGTAAATAAATAAATAAATAAATAATATTAAGTAATAAGTAAAAAATAATATATAATAAATAATATACTTTAAATGGGTAAATAAATACAGACTAAATAAATCAATAAACATTTTAAAACATAAAGGAATTAATTAGTTAATAAAATTATCAACCTAACAGAATTAAATGCATAAATAATATGAAAAATTAACAAATAAAATTATAAATTTCCTAATTGTTCTCTTAACGAATAATTCCATGAAAATTCAGAAACCAGATTTTTGAGATTATTTTAAAAATCTGGAGTCGTAATAATGCTTCATCTTTCATTATATAGAATACGTTTAATTAATTAATGAAGCCGGTCGAGGCATGCTTTCTTTATTTTCTGTGTGCACCAACATTTTACTAAATATTACTCGTACTTCCTGCTGCTGCTACGATTTTAGATGTTTATTTTTTACTTAATTTTTACTTAATTTTTCACTTAATTTTTTAAACATTCCAAATAAAAAACAGTGTATATTTGGAAGTGTGTGTGTGTGTGTTTATGTGTTTATGGTTGGGGGAGTGTGCGTATATAGATATTTTCAATCCATATATATAGGAAGTGCAGAAATAGATATCCTGCGGCTACGGGAAGCACTTTTGTAATAATCTTAAGCTAAGGGAGACGTCATTGTTATTTGCACGTTGTTATTGGTGTTGCTGCTTATTGTGTTGTCTGCTACTTTTAGTCCTTTTCATCTATTTACGAAAAGAGGAAGGACTTCGTCTGAAAACCAGACTGCTTTCTGTAGACCTGCCTGCCGTATTTTGTGAAATTCGAATAAATAAGAAAGAAAATCAAACTTCTACCGAAGAGAAAAAATATCCTTTTTCATTTTATTAAAAAGGAAAATGTTTTCATCTTCCTCTTCCGCACCCTCCGCTTTATGCACGATCAATTTCGTGAAGGAAAGACAATAACGATAGTGGTGGATGGTGATGGTGACTGTGAGAAAAGCAGGGGTTGAGATGATAACAGTAAATATGTTGGCTATTGTGACAATGATGACCATCGTGATGAACATTTTGATGAATAGCGAAAGTGAAAGACAATACGGAAGGCAACTATGATCTTGGAAATATTGACAATTTGTGATTAACATGAAAGTGTTATAACTGGAACTAATGAAAATTATGAATAAGATTATGATGACGATGTTGGGAATTCTGATAAATGAGTTAAATTTGTTCTCAATTTGATATTGAGAATAATACCAATTATGATAGAAGTCATAATTGTCACGAAAACAGTGGCGATTATACTGAGAATGCCAACAATTATGACAAAATTTGCCACGATGACACTGAGGGCTATAACATTTGTGATAGAAATGACGACGAATATGATAACAACAAACAGATAGAGACAGAATAGAATGATAATTTTTATGAAAATGGTGATGGTACCTTTTTATGATAACGGTTGAAAGTGATGCAATTGATAATAGAAATAGTAATGGTAGCGTAAATTCCATAAATTGTTGATGATTGAATATTGATTGATTGTGTTGACGATTCAAGCGATAAAGGTAACGATGTCTATGAAAATGTTTGCAATTGTCGTGGAAATCAATAATGGTGATAATATCGAGAGCGATGAAAGTCGCGATGGAAACTGTAATGGCTATAATAGAAACGGTAACAATTATGATCGAATCAGACCGCGACATCTTTTATGATAAAAATAGTAATGAATATAACAACGATGATAAAAGATTTGGCGATTGTAATGAAAATCACGGTAAATTTGGTGAGCAAAACAACTGTTTCTTAAAGAGTTTTTTAATTAATAACATTTTTAATTAATTGTTTCTTGAGAGTTTTTTAATTAAGAGAGTTTTAATTAATAGAAAAAGATAGTGATAAATTAAAAACTTTAAAGCTCCTTTTTTAAAATGTCCTCTTAATGTTCTTTTTTAATAACTTTTTTCCTAATTCGCCTAGCTGATTTATAGACTCCCTTATTTTCCATTTTTCCACGGAATTGCCAACCTGTGGTGTTGTTAGTGATTAGAGGAGATCCCTTCATATTTTTTAAGCTACACTCACATCTTCCATAGTACATACATAAATCAACAACACTCTTTTCAACAATTTTCTCCCTTTCCCCTTCTTTCTTCTACTCTATCTTCCTCACTCGCTATTTTTCTGTCTATTACAGACCGGTAAGAATGTCTGCAGCATTCGTATATAACAGCACCAATAATAAATGCCATCTCAAAAATATAGACACACAGTGTGGTAAAAAGGAAAGATATCACAAAAATTTCATAATCATAAATGAGTTTTTGAAAGGGAAAAAATTATAAAAATAAACACTTATGAAAAAAGCACCCACTCCCAAAAACGAGCATTAGCATCAAGAGTACCCCTTCATTCGAGAAGATACTCGGTTAACCTTTAGAATGACTGGATTATTACTTTCATTTCTGTGCGTTGGTTCGGTTCCCCGGGGCTTTTGTGGTGGCGGTGCTTTAAGAATACTCCATGATTCGAAAAGCATGTATTCAAAGAATTCACAAAAAGTTAATAAAATATATTATTCTCTTTTACTGCCATCCTTACAGTTACACCAATTTTTCTCTTCTTAGTTTTAATCCAATCATGCAGTCTTAAATATAAGGGGAAAAATTGTATAATTTCATGAAGTCATGCTTATAAAAAGATTTATAACAAAAATTTATAAACATATGCTAACAAAATTTATAATTGAAAGCTTAATAACGCTTTTTAATTGTGCTATAAACTCTTCTATTTCTTATTTCTGCTTTTTCTTAGAATACACTTATTACTTACTTGGAATATTTCATTTGGAATTGTATTATATTGTGTATTTGTTTTCGTCTTTAATTATTTTTTCTTATTTAGTTATTTTACTTAATTGGTTTTATTGAATTATATTTGTTTCTAGTGTTTTTGTAATTTGAATAATTTTATATTTTATTCTAACCTAGTGCCTAAATTAACGTCTAATTTGATTACTTAATTTCACCATTTGATCAATTTATTGTTATTTGCTATAGTGTCTCTATTGCAGTAATTTTATAGCTTGCTTGAAATTTATTTATATTTTTAATTTAAATTAAATTTTTCAATTAAGACTATTAATTTAATTTAATTTAATTTCTTCAAATTATGTTTCGTAGGTTTTTGGCAAAATTTTATTTGAAAGCGAAAAATACTATTACTAAAAATCGTGAACGTTGTTCGCCCACAAACGCAGAACCTAGATACTAGAGAACCACGTTATCTCGTAAACAACCGTTAGATATTTAAATCCAGTTTTATTTATTGATTCGCTGGTTATTCGATTTAGGTGGTAAATCTGTGTTAGGATATTTCAGATTTGGCCAGGGTGAGGCCAAAGCTCTATATTGTAGTTTTATTTTTTGTTAATTTTATTTCTCTTTTACTGCATTGATTATGTTTATTTTAAGCTTAGTGTTAGATTTGATAATTCTCTATTAATTCTTCTTCTTAATATTTCTTACGAAATTGTTTATCAATTATATCCAGAGTGGTTAGTGCATTTTTCAAAATTTTTGTTAGATTTAATAAATTCTTTATTGAATTAATTATTGTAAAAGTATTATTGTAAAAAAAATTAATTATCAAATGTTGCTTTCCTCATTTTATGTAAATCGACTCTTACTACTTACTTTTATTATATTTTACCATTATTATAATGCCTCAATACCGCAATTTATTGTTTTATTTATACCCTCTACCCAAAAAGTGTAGGGTATATTTAGGTTGTTCCTACAGTTATAGCGCATTAAAACCATTGGACAAGTATGCCGAATGTACACATATTTAAAAGTACATATATTCTGGGCATGAATCATCTCCTAAGTCGAATTCGCCATGCCCGTATGCCATCTCTCTGTCTGTCTGTTTATCTGTCTATCTACCATTCCGAGGAAAACACAATTACAGGACAGAAAAGACAATCTCTGATTGAATTTCAAAGCCAATGCAATTACTCCCTCGCCACCTTGACCTTGAAGGTACACGGTTGAGATTGACTAGTGCCATCGGATTTACATAAACCTATAATGTAAATCCCATCGCACTAGTCAATCTCAACCGTGTACGCTCGATATAATATGGCCGGTGCTGTATTTTATGCGGCCATATTTGCATCTTCCAACCACCAACTAATATCCATTCTTTTCATCATATCATAGATCAATGCTAGTTCGCATTGACCACCATCCACCTCATCAACAAAAGACTTTTATTACGAAAAAGAATAACTCTTATTAAAAAACTTTTAAAATAAAAGTCATTGAATAACTCTTATCGAAAAACTTTTAAAATAAAAGTCATCGAATAACTCTCATCGAAAAACTTTCATAATAAAAGTCATTGAATAATTCTTATTTCATGACTTTTATTATAAAAGTTATAAAAGTTTCGACCTCTGGTTTTAAATGATTTTAGAATAATTTCATTATTTGAAATAGCCATTTTGAAGGCCTTTTATTAAAGGCTTTAACTCTTGGTAGAGTTAAACCCTTGGTAAAAAAATTTAAAACCATAGTTGTTCTTATACAATATTCTATATAAAAGATTAAACTTTACTCAGTATTTTTGGAGACTGTTGGAGAGATTGGGAACCAAATCGGAAATCCGTACATTAACACTGGACTTAAGCAGACTTTATATATTAAAAGCTTCATTTTAATGGGAAAATTAGAATTACATAGCAATCTTCCAAAGTAACCCTTTATTCTATTGACTTTTTCGAAATTAAGCGAACGTGATTATTGAATTTGTTAAAATGAATTCCGAGATACTTCAAATTTTCTCTAAATGGAATTTCAGTTCCGTTTAGAAAGAATATTCTATACACTAATGGTCCATTTGTTAAATAATAGAAATTTTCATTGCATTTTTTCAGGCGGAAATACAAATTTTGCGGCGAAGTCTGGATAATTATTTGACCGGATCGCGTTCACAATACTGGAAAAATTAGGCCAAAGGTATGATTACGTCAAACGCCTTTATTAAATAAGATTCTAATAACGCAAACTGGCAAAATTCTATCGACAAAGTAAATCTCGAAAGCCGAAGGCACGACAAAAGTAAAAAATGTGGGTGGAAAACGAGAAAATTTCATAGCATGCGGCGCACAATGCATAAAACAAACTAAGGTATGTGATATATGGAATTATTTCAACGACAATAATAATAATAACAGAGATATTTTCGTATTACATGTTTATTTGTTAAGGCGAAAATTAGTGATAACATTAAAATACTGATAACATCAAATAATTTTTATATTTTAAAGTCCTAATGAATTTACATTTAATATTATATTTTACAAATACAATTTATATTGAGTTTTATAATAATGACTAAAATAAATTTACGCAGTGTTATTTAGTTTGCACGCTATAGTATTCTCATTCAGATTTCAGTAGACATATATCTATTTTAATTAAATGTACCTTTTTAAAATTCTGAACACCAAACGATTTGTGAGTCGTAGCGAAATCCAATTTGAATTAATAATAATGGAAGAGTTAGTTTAATCTTCAAAAAATTGTAACAATTCTATAAATTAGTATTTTAAATACAACAACGTGTAACTACCACGAATTCGTGATCGCCACAATTTCAATATGTTCATAAGAACATAAACATTTAATGTTGCGTTTCTATCCGACACAGATAGATTATATCTCCGACACAGAATCTTTGATGTAAAATCAAATTAAGGATCGTGGATATCCCTAATTTCATTATCGCATTTTTGCTTCGCCTCATTCGTTAGCAATAATTCACGCATAGTTCAAGAATAAAATTCACTCAAGTAACGTAACATTTAGGATCTACGTTTTTTGTTGCTTGCAAACTTAGGGACATTTGAGGCAGAAGTAACGTATTTTGAGAAGTCGATACCTTCCTAGGCATCTTACCAGAAGACATCTTTGCTATCTACTGACACCACAACCATCTCCGCCATGATCTTCGGTTTCATTCAGTGTCCCGGGGGATGAAGTGGCAGAAAATAAATACGAGACCTCGTATTACGAGAGGGATGAAAACCAAAATTGCGGAAAAATATCACCTTTGTCTGGTTGAAGAACTAGGATTTAATAAATTCGTTTCTCTTCTTTGTCTCTCCTTTCAACCACAAACAATGAAAACTTTTTCCAATAGTCTCCTACTTCAATTATATTTTAAAATTTATAATAAAGGGGAAACTAAACTTGCAAAGGCTAATGCTGCATGCCTAACTGGACTCCAACGATGCCCGAACTTCGCGAAACCATGAATGTTTTTACTTATATTTACCCTTATGCTACTAGAAATACAATGTTGCTTCGTGAATTTCCACTTATTCTTTATTATACTCATTTTCCATTTTTTAATAATTATAGATTTCTAAATTTATGTTTTGTCCTGTATTAAAGAAATTGGGAGAAATTGTGTACCTTGTGGGAAAGCTATAAGATAGTACCGGTCTTATCAGTTGTTTATAGATCAGCAGTTTAGTGTCCTTGTTGAGTTCACTGTGTTTTCGCGGAAGAGGTCTCACTTGATGAAGGGCAAAATTGGCCTTTTGAAAGTAATGGCGGCATGATAATTAAATTTGAAGAGATTGAAGAAATTTATTCCGAGATATCTGGTAGAGGACGAAGACGAAGACACTGCTACCATGGGGGAAGTTAATGAATAGCTCATCGCATCTTGTTGCATATTTCTGCCTACTCCTGGCTCGTGAGACCGGGGTACGGAAGCACATCAAATCGGTCTTGCTGGTATTTATTTACAATCCCCACTTAAGGTAATACTCCCAAAGTCGATGAATGTGGTCCTCTATCCGCTGTGTCGCAATTTCCGGAGACGGTGATGTAGCGAGGGTTATGGAGTCATCGGCAAAGAGAAGCGTTGTTGTTCGGTGGGTGGTGACAGGCTGACCCGAAGTGTATATGTTAAAAATAATAGGTGAGTTTTGAACCCTGAGGCAGACCACCATTAATTTTCCTTGTTGACGGTTTGGATTTTTTAAATGGAACAAAGAAGGATCTGTTTCTCAATAAGCTGGCGATGAATTTTACCAAATGATGATCAAAACCCAGGGAAAGTAGCTTAAATATAAGGCCGTTCGTCCAAACACTGTCGAAAGCTTTCTCCATATCAAGAAGGCAGGCAACCGTACATTCCTTCTTATTTAGTCCGGTTGTTATATGCTTATGCAGAGATAATAGAGGATGAATAGTGGAACGCTTGTTGCGAAAACAAAATTGTTTGCTGGGGATAATGTTATTATCTTCACAGTGCCTGTTAATTGGTTTTAGGACCAGCGATTCCAGATTCGTCGGAATTGTTGACTTGCGAGTTACCATTAAAGATCTTTTTGACATGTGATGGAAGCATTAATTGAATCTTTGAAGTCTAACATTGCAACATTAATTTCTTCGTTCGTCAGATTTCGAAAGGAGGGTGGGTGGTTGCGTGATATTTCCCTCAGCCGAATGCTGAAATAATCTCCAGTTTATTCTTGTCAGATCAATATGATTTACTTCGGGATAACGGACTAAATTCAGCCGTTGATTGAGCTTGATGCTCAGCCTTACGGCTAAATGATCTGAGTCGCTAGCAGGTGAAGTTTTGTATTTCTGGCATTATGTTGATTATATTGCATGAGCCCATAAGAAGTCCAACGTGGAAGGCGTTCTCGGAAAAGTCCTAATTTGCTGCGAGATTACGACCACGGAGTGCTCATGGATATGTCGGTTCAGCCAGTCGACAATTGCGCCACCCAGCGGTGAGCTGACATCGTCATACCAAATGCTATGTCTAGCGTTAAAATGGCCTCCCAAAATGCAGTACGTGTGCTGACTACAGAGTTGGTGGAAAATTTGCAGATACTGATGAATATTAGGCCTAGAGCTGGAGCAGCGGAAATAGATCGAAACGATGAGAAGCGTCTCGTTCCCATTCACTTTCATGTAAATTGCCGTCGCTTCGGAAGTAGATAACTCGGGTAATTAGTAATTTTTTATTTAGATGTTGTTCCCCGTCGTTACGTTGGTTTCTTGTAATAGAAAAATATCAGGTTTTTTATGTTTAGTAAATAGGTTGAGACAAGCGCGTCTTTCTAGAGAATAAATAGAGTTAACATTGTAGGTTATGATATTAAGGTTGTTTAATGAGAATATGTTCTGTTCACATATAAGGCGACAAAGAACTAGGGATTTCTGTTGGTCATCCAACGAACCATAGTTCTTCGGGACAACTTTTTTGGCTTTTTTGATGATCGATACGAGATCAGAACCAAAAAGCCTATTGGAATCCTCCAAGAGGTCAGTCCCTACGCTTGATGATCTGGTTCATGGTGTAGTTGGAGACGGCAATACATACTGGCGAACGTCAGGTGTTCTCGAAATCTTTCCTGATGCAACTTGTGCAAAGCTCAAATTCCTTTTCACGGCATTTCTGGCCGATTCAGCGGCAAATTTTTGTTGCTCGTTCTTGGTTTGGGCCCTCTTTTGTCCGAGAGATAGTTTTTCCTTTTATTTAGAGCACCCCAAATAATTGTCCGGATGTCCCTTGCTTTGGCAGTTTACACAGAAGACACATTTGTCATTGCTATTGGCTGTACGTTGACATTTTCCTGGGTCGTGATCATCGCTGCATTAAACACATCGATATTTTATGCCACAGTTCGATGAGGCATGCCCGAATTTTTAGCAGTTATGACATTGAGTAATTCCTTTGGGCTTAAGCTTTTCCCAATGTACTTTCTGGCTTAACAGGAGAGTTTTGGAAAATATTGCGGGAATATCGCTCTTTTGCGAACTCGACGATGAAATTATTAAGATCTTCTTCGAATTTTTGGCTTTGAATGGACTAACAGAAGTCACGAATGGACTAACAGAAGTCACGTCAATGTCACGTAATTGCTGAAATTCTTCAGCTACTGGGAAAGCATCACTATGCTCAGTTTTTGATATTGAAACTACACCTTCTTTTATATAAACTTCGACATTATTCAAAAAGTCGTTACCGATTAATAGACTATGACGCATCAACGTGTCAGACACCACATGTACAGTCAACGAATAAATGTTTCCATCCAAGATTATATCCGTAATGAATTTACCCAGTGTAATATTGTTTTCGGAACCGACACCACTAAATCTTATTTGTTTTTCTTCTAACCGCGGAGCACCGATTTTAATATACTGATCTGCGCGCATTAAAGAGATATCACTGCCCGTGTCGACAAGCGCCAATATGTTCTCACCACAGATGTGTACGTTTTCACAATGTTTTTTGCATGAAAATTCACTCACGGTACAGGCGCTTTTTGTTATGGTTTTTTGAACATTTCGACGCAATGTGCAAAATCGTTGCACTTAAAACACTTTACACCCTTCGCTTTTTGCGGACAGTTCGCACTGACGTGGTCGGGTAAGCCGCAATTAAAACAACGCTTCTTTATCGCCTTCTTTATTTTGTCTTCGTTGTGTTTCGGCTTTTCTTCAATACGCTTTGCTTTTGTTCGCGAATTCGCTTTCATTTCCTCATACAACGCTATTTTTTCTTTCAATTCTCGAAAAGATTTCGCACCATAAAGAATGATTTTGCTTACTTCGTCGTCTTGAATGCCTTCGATAATGTAGCGAATCACGTCAGCTTCTGGCACTTCTGCTTGTGAAGCGATTTCGAACATTTTGTATGTATATATTTGATACGATTCGTCTTGCAACTTTTTTCTTTGCGAAAGTTCTTTATGAATTTTATGGCTGCTCACACTATTCGAAAACTCACGCACTAAGGCCATCATCAATTGTCGCCATGTTTTTATAAATTTTTCGTAATTTACGAATAACTTTGCTGAGCCCCGCAAAAGTCGTTTGCAATACATTATTTTTTGCACTTCAGACCACTGGCAAAGTTCAGCTGTTTCTTCGAATTCCTCGAGCCATCGCTTTACACTTACATTTTCGTCGCCGTCGAAATGCGTCATCGATTCTTCGATGTCTCGGAATGTTGGAAGATGTATCGTCTTGGTTCGTTTTTTTAACGACAGTCGCCTCAGTTGTGGCAATGGAGTGTCATAGTCCATTTCGTCGTCGTCTTTGGTATTATACTCATCCTCATCAATCGTATCAAATATATACATTCCTCATCTTCACCTTCGTCTTCTTCCTAGCCTTTTTTGTCATTGTCTTTACGTCGTCTTTCTCTTCCTTCATCGCTACTTTCCTCTTCCTCCGCTTCCAGCAACATAGCAGCAACTGTTTTTGCAGCTCAGTTACTTTCATTTTTTGCACTCTTTGCACATGTTCGGGAACATTCGCGACGGCGTCCGTTATATTTTCGGTACTCATATTTTTTATGGTCTCTTCTCTCACTTTTTGTTTACTTAATAGTCAATTTTGTTTTTAGTAGTCAATTATCAATGATATCCCGGTTGAGCCCCCAAAATTGTAGGATTATATTTATTACATTATTGAATTATTAAGAAAAATAAGAAAATGAACAGGATGAAGCAAAATATAGTAATTGACACGACCGCTGCTGCTTTACGACTGACTCCGCATGTCTTCTTTTTTGCACGGATGCAAAACTTATTAATCCTACATATTTATATTTCCACTTCAATTCAATTATAATTCTACTTTGTTTTTCACTCTTCAAAGGCTTGTTAGTTGTACATATTATTAAAAATAATACTCTTAATATCATTAAATGAAGCCAAATTATCTACTTTAATTACAGTTATCCCGCGAACCATTTAAGGCTTGTCTGCGGAGACATAATTACATTAATATTTATCCACGGATAGTTTATTTTCCTAGAAAATTACCTAAATTTTTCATAATTCGCTACAAATTAACAAATAATTTCTTATTTTTTATTTAATGATGTAACAATAATTTACACTATAAGTTAACAAAGTGTGGTTTTAATCATTTTTGTTTTCATTATTGTATTTGTTTAATTTATCAAGTCTATAGGTAATTCATTAAGCAATCTCATTATGTTTACTTAAAGGGTACGTTTGCCATAATTATTGTAATATTGTGGTCCTTGGTACCGTCCTTCAGTTCTACGAGTGCTGTATTGGTGATCTATTTCTTTCTCTATTCATTCGATGCTTAATACTTGTAATTGTTGGTGTATTTCCAAATTATTGTTTAATATTCTATAGCTTTTCAGAGATTTCAGAACATAGAGTTAGTTTTTGCGGCGATTTACACTAAGCAGATGATCCCCACGCAGTTATACCGCGTCTAATGTGGGATTCTGCCATTGCAAGGTATGCTTGTCTGCATACTTTTTCATTGGCATAATTCATTAAGTAGTATAGCATATATGATGTCTGTCCTAATTTTTTCCGAATTTGGTCAATATGATTCTTCCAGTTGACATTATGTTCTATTATTACCCCAAGGACCGGTGTGAAATTGGCAGACGGCGAATTCGACCTGTCAGCAGACGGCAAATTCAATACATGTGCCTCTTTTAACCACCTCTCTCGCTCTGTGTTTGTGGGGAAAACTGGTTGGAATTAACCGGCGATTAGGTGAATTTAATATATGCTTTGATAATTCGATAAAAGAAAGGTAGTACCCAAACCATTTCTATCTTTCTTTAAAAATAATATTGTACACAACAATCAATGAATTATGCTCAATTAACGACTCGTTTAAGACTAAAATTATGCGGCACATAATTTGAACGAAACGAAAACGAAAATTCGTTTTGCTTTTTATTGTTGGATTTTGTGCCTTAGAGAAATATTGCTGCTTAGCAGTAAAACCCGAAAATGAGTAAAGCAGATTCGGCGAAAGCCAAAACCCAAAGAAATTTTTTTTTCGTTTCACATTATAATGAAAAGTATTTAGATTTTTCGTATGATTTTGTCCGCACCGTAATTCTTATAAAATTTTGCAAAATTATAAATGTTTGTAAAATCGCATAGCAAGTATTATTTAACAGTAGATACTTGTCATATATAGTATGGTAGTATATTGTAATTATATTTTTTATTATATTATCGTATTATTTCTCTATAGAAAATGGTTTAGTATGAAAACTGATTGCAGAAAATCTTATATATTGTCATAATATAGTAGCGTCTTCGCGAACATTCCAGAAGTGACAGCGACATCTATTGCACCAAACTGTCAGAGCCCGTAGATGTCACCACAACCATTAACGATAACAATTAAAAACTAGATACCAAATACTACAACCTTCGATCTTATGGTGGATAATCTGTTAATTTCAACACGTTTGTTGAACTGAAGACATGGTGCCAGTATAAGGCAAATTGCTATATTAAGTGATGAAAATTTGAAAATAATTAGTCCCGATAAAAGTTTTAAATATCACTTAAGCAACATGCGATCTATTTTAACTTATTCTAGATATCCCAATGAATAATTTGAGACTACTCCCGTGAAATTCCTATCGACCAGTTTTGAGATATTTGCATTCTATGGTGAAAGAAATGTCTTAACACGAGGCGAAGATTAGTCTCAATAAAAGCTTCAAATGCCATTTAAGCTACATGAGAGCTATTTTGATTTATTCTGGACATCCCTACGAATAATTTGAGACTACTCCCGTGAAATTCCTATCGACCAGTTTTGAGATATTTGCATTCTATGGTGAAAGAAATGTCAACACGAGTCGAAGATTAGTCTCAATAAAAGCTTCAAATGTCATTTAAGCTACATGAGAGCTATTTTGATTTATTTTGGACATCCCTACGAATAATTTGAGACTACACCCGTGAAATTCCTATCGACCAGTTTTGAGATATTTGCATTCTATGGTGAAAGAAATGTCTTAACGCGAGTCGAAGATTAGTCTCAATAAAACCTTCAAATGTCATTTAGGCTACATGAGAGCTATTTTTATTTATTCTGGACATCCCTATGAATAATTTGAGACTACTCCCGTGAAATTCCCATCGCCCAGTTTTGAGATATTTTCATTAACCCAGATCGAAGATTAAAGCCGGCAGACGGCGAATTCATTAATGCATCTCTTTTAACCACAGCTCTCATTCTGCCTTTGCTGCAATGGTCGATAGGATTAACCAGGTGTTACGTGAGTTTATTATACTTTATTTTAATTCGATAGGTAGCAAGTACCCAAACCATAGTCTTTCTCTATTTGGTAATACATTTTTGCACGACAGAGAAATGTAGTTTAGTAGATGGTGAAAAACCTTTCTTTCGTTTCAGCACCATGTACTTGCTATTACATCGTGAGGCAAAATGAGTGAATGAATAAACCTCTTTGAGGAATTGTTAGAATTCATTTATTGAAGTAATACGTTGATGATTAACATTGTCATATGAATTACATTTGAGAAAAGAAAAAGTGGTTTTAAAAGGAAAAGATACAAAAGTAAATGAAAAGTCGGGAACACGCATATTTTTAACACCCCCACTTGTTGTCGACGTTATTCGCATTTTTGCCAAACATCTTGAAATTGTTATCCAATTTAGTGGCTTTGTGAGTAAATCTGCAACCTGCATCTCCGATGGCACATACGTGACATTAACATTACCAGCTTCTTGTCCCTGCTGAATTCTGTGATAACGCACTCAACGCAACGCAATGTGCTTGGTTCTTCTGTGAAACTCCGGATTCTTGGACACTGCAATAGCAGCTTAATTGTCGACCATCAATTCAGTTGCTCTTGCCATTTCATAAGCAAAAGATTCTATTAATGGTCGTAGCCAAAGGTGTTCCTTCACGCTTCCGAAATCGACATGTTTTCTGCTTCTGATAATGAAAGTGACGAATCTCGCTGTAGACTTGATGACCAAGCAATCGGTCCAGCGTGAAACAAAAATACATATCCAGACGTTGATTTCCGATGTTCTAGTTCACCAGCGTAGTCAGAATCACAATATCCAATCAAATCATTCGAAGACTCTTTACTGAAGCATAATCATAAAGCTATCGTTCCCTTAAGATACTTCATGACGCGTTTTACTGCTTTCCAGTGAAGGTCCTGTGGATTATTTGCATACCGAGCAAGTACATTCACGGCAAAAGAAATATCTGGCCTTGATATTACAGCGACATAATTCAAACACCCAACTGCTTCACGGTATGGAAACCGTTTTTCCATTGTCTTTTCGTCTTTAAGTGCTTCTGTTAATTTTACGGAGGGATCCATTGGAGATTTTGCTGATTTACAGTCTTCCATTCCAAAACGATGCAGCATTCGAGAAATGTAACCTTGTTGATTGATGTTAAGTGTTTTTCTTTCACGATCACGAGTTATCTCCACACCTACGTAACACGATGGTTCATGATATGTAATTTCAAATTGGGTCTTCAATGATGAAATAAATGATTGCAATAAATCCTTTTGTTTGCAAGCTATAAGGCCATCGTCCACATACAAACACAAAATGATGCAATCTTGCGTGCCAGCTCCTTTTATAAAAATGCACGGATCTGATTGCGATTGCAGAAAACCACAAGAGACTACAAATTTATTGAATCTGTCATTCCAATTCCTGGGTGCCTGTTTGAGCCCATAAATACATTTCTTCAGTCGACAAACACGACCGAATCCATCATCATATCCTTGTGGTTGCTGCATGTAAATTTCTTTTTCAAGAGGACTATTAAGAAAGGCTGTCTTTACGTCAAATTGCACCAGTTCTAAATCTTGTTTGGCGACTATAGCCAAAACAGTTCTTACCGATTCATAGCGTACTACAGGCAAAAAAGTCTCAAAATAATCTATACCTTGAGTTTGACTAAATCCTCGAGCCACCAATCGTGTCTTATAACGTTCGATCGTACCATTCGATTGTAATTTAGACTTGTAGATCCACCGACACGAGACAATAGGTTGACTATTTTGCACTAATTCAAGTTCCCATGTTTTGTTTTTGACAAGTGATGCCATTTCATCATTCATCGCTCTTTTCCATGATTCGGAATCCTCTCGTACAATTTCATCTTCAAACGATGTGGGCTCTAAGAAAACCATTGCAATTATACATGCGGTTTTATCTCGTAACACGCGATCCGTTGGGCAGCTTTCTTTTTGATATGACTTCGATCCAATCGGTCGACCCCTTTTCTTTTTATTTTTTTTATTTCATTTATTTATTTCATTTAAATTAATACATACTATAAGAACAAGTTCTTTTAATGTACAAAGTAAAAATAATTTATTCATTTATAAGAATTGTAATAGAGAAAGAAAAGAAGTAAAGGATGGAGTATTTTGGTCATATAATCTTGTTCCTATAACAAGGAATAATACTTTAAAACAGCAGCCCTAAAACTTGCCCCCTGTGATATTCTTTTTAACGTCTGTGGTAAAGAGTTCCACAACCCTATGGCATTAACAAAAAAAAATCTTGTTGAATTCAATGTGCTAAAGGTAGGTATAATAAGTTGGCCGCTCCTGATTAAACGACAAAACCTTAGCTTCTCATATAGGTATGCAGGTTTTTTGTTATACATGAGCTTATGCAGAAATATGCAGTTCCTTGCATTAAGGTAGTTAATCAAACTACAGCCCAAAATGCTTTTACTAAATTGAGAAATATGATCAAACTTTAGTAGGCCATAAACATATCTCGTTGCACAATTAAATGCGATTTGAATTTCAATTGCGACCGCGAATCTAATTTGCTATACATAAGTTCAGGATAAGTTGATAAAATTTGGAACGATTTTCCGTCATCCCTAGTCAAATTTGGTTTGTAGACAAACCGGTTTCGGCGATGTGCCATCTTCAGTGTCTGTTTTCGTTCAGAATAAGTGATTAATGGTAGAACCAACTGAATAATGAGCTTGTTTTCAACTGGTATTAGATCAGCAGTAAATCTCAAATTTCGCACTACAAAATATATTTTACTGACAACACTGTTAATATGATCAGTACAAGTTAAAAAATAATTTATTTTAAACCCTAAGCTATCAACACAGTCAACTAGTTTAAGTCTCTTTCCACCTATAGCAAGTTCAGGAATATCATCATATACTATTCTGTATTTTGAAACAGGCAAAACATTAGACCTAGAAGCATTAAACTGAAGACAGTTACGTCTGGCCCATTCATTAATTCTGGAAATATCCTCATTTATCTTGAGAGATATATCTGCACATCATCCGCATAAGCGTGCATTTTACAGTGTATACAGGCAAGAAAAATATCGTTTACGAAAAGAGAGAAGAGTAAAGGACCAAGCATTGATCCATGGGGTACACCGCTGCACACAGGCTTATACTCGGAGTAGTCGCCTCCCTACCAAGTAATTATTCAGAAGACGTATGGCACTATCATTAAAACCAAATAATTTTTTTAACTTAAGACATAGAAGAGAATGACTTACAGTTTCGAAAGCCTTCGAAAAGTCAAGAAAACAAAGCAAAGTCAGAGCACCATCATCATAAGCAAGACGAATATCTTCAAATATTTTCAGATTAGCAGTTGAACAACTATGGCTTGAACGAAATCCGGACTGCAGCGATGATAACAAGTTGCTTTCATGGACATATTTTGAAATTTGTTTAGCCATTAGAGACTCCAGAACTTTGGATAATGAAGATAAAATACTAACAGGCCTGAAGTCATTAACGTCATTTGCTGTGGATATTTTAGCAATAGGCACATGTAAGGCAATGATTAAAAATGTGAGTTAATGGGCTCAATATATAAGGCGCGATAAGTTTTAGAAACTTTATATGAATACCGTCTTCACCAACAGCATTTGACTTTATCCTTATTAAAGAAATTGCAACATCAGTTTCAGTTATTCCACTAAAATCAAATGTATCAGCGTATACTGTTCTGAAACTGACAACGAGTTACTATTAGTAACCATACTAGAAATAAAAAAATCATTAAGTTGATTGGGATCCAGACTGCATGTATTATTTTCTTCAGCGCAAAATCCAAATTTTTTTAGATTCCTCCAAAGGGTCTTAGAGGAGAGAGAAGAAGAAAAATAATCAGAGCAGTATCTGACCTTAGACTGTCTAGTTATAAAATTAGCCCTATTTCTAGCCCGTCTATAGCCGTCCCAGTTAGCAGTGCAAGGGTCTCTTTTCCACAATCTATGGAGCATGTTTCGTTTATTAATAGCTTGTTGCACCTCATTTGAGAACCAAGGACAGGCTATGTCTCTGACAGCAACAGTTCTTACTGGTACATGTTTACAAAAAAGTTTATTGATATGCCGCATAAAGAAATCTAGCTTTTCATCAACCGTGGCAAAAAGCCAGATTCTATTCCACAAGATGGAAGCAAGATTACAATACAGTTGTGGGTAGTTAATAGAATTGAAATCATAGTATGAAAATTTTTTTGATATTACAGTCCGAGATAGCTTAATGTTTAACGTGCAAAATATCAAGTCATGGTCAGATATAAAGTAGAGTTGATCAAACAATAATACAGCAGATTTGTCAGAAACAATAAAATAGTCTAGAAGACTAGGGGTATCATTGTCAGAAAATCGTGTCGGATCGGCGCAATTCACTATAGATAGGCCAAGTGAAGAAATATTGTCATACATACATCTACAAAGATTATCATCACATAAAAGGTTTACATTAAAATCACCACATAAGACAAAAAAATTGAAATCAATAGAAAGCTCCGATAAATCACTAAATAGGATGTCAAGGTTATTATATTTGTTTGGATTGTATACACAAGTAGCACAAATTTTGCTAGTGCTATCAGAGATACTGACACTTAAATATTCAACGTCAGTACTTTCCCACTTACATATTAATGCTGATTTCAGTGAGTTGCGACAATAAATTGCAACTCTACCCCCTTTCTTACCTTGCCTATCATTCCTATATAAGGTAAAGTCTTTCATATTACAGGTCGAGCTCCTAACATCAGACACTAACCATATTTCTGAGACACAAATAACATCAATTGATGTATCTTCAAAAACATGTCTAAGGTAATCAATTTTCCTACAATTAAGGCTTCTAGCATTGAAATGCACAATTCGTAAACCATCATACTGCCCACACATTATATTCAGTAGAGTTCTGTTGCCAATGCCAGTACAGCGATTGCAAGCATCAACCATTAACACAAACTCCAAGAGGACAAGAAGAAAGCCTGCCTATGCCAAATATTATTAAGAGATAATGAGCAACAAACTCCAGCACATAAAAATAGAAAAATAAAAGTTAAAGTTGTAAAAGAGATATTTAGTAAAATATAAAAAATAAAGAAAGATAGGTTATTTAAATTAAAAGAAATATTGATATTATAGAGAAAGCGCCTAAGAACTGCCATCCTGTCCAACGTTCTCATCCGCAGTACTCGCAATAGCATTCAGCTCATCCATAGACGTGATCAGTATGCCCCCACCACGCTCAAACTTGTTCACGAAGACTAAGCCTCTTCCCGTAAATACAGAGTGCAGCTGCTTATTACGTTTAAAGTTAAGAGCACTCTGAAAAATTTGCTTCTCACACTTAGCTAGGCTCTCATTAATAAAGCAGCTCGAGGTAGAATTTAGTCCAACATCATTAAGTGTTAGTGTAGATTTATTACTCCGACGATACGACGACGATCATTAAGTGTTTTCTTGGCGTCGCTGAAGGAAGCTTCTGTTGGTAGAGCTGAAGGTGAAATAGATTTGCTTTCCGGTAGAGCGCTTATAACCGGCGAGAAACTTTTAAAAAAATTGCCGATGTAGTATGTGGCATAGAATCTTAGCTTAGAGTTGTAATCCGTTGTCCGTTGTAGAATTCCAGCTTCGATCAGGCAGGATCGCCAATTGTGGTGGTGTAATAAGAGATTTTATAAAAAATTCAGTCACCCAAATTTTTATTTCGTTTATTTATAACATTTACGTTTTTAATATATGAGTTTTTATTTTCTACTAATAAAATATTTTTATTCTAAAAATTTAACATACTTAAATCTATTTTGTATACAATTTTTTTTGAAGTTAAATACGTACAGTAGTAATGTTAAGAATAATGATGACAATGATGTTAACAACTACAATAATGATAATGATAAGAATAATAACAAGAACCCTACAATGATTATACCGTTATCGTGGCACCACCTTTGAATTATCTCTATAATATCTATATTTTTGTGGGTGACAACAGTTACTGTGTCATCTGCAAACACGAAGTCTGTACTATTTTTGCACTTTTTGAGCAACTCGTTGGTGTAACAAAATATGCAAAATTGGTCCAAGCTTGGATCCCTGAGGTAAACCATACTTTAGTACTACTGAAATGCTAAATTCATTATTAATGTTAACTTTGTATGTTCTCATATTTAGATAGTCCTTGAACCAGCGCAAGTTATTTCCTCTTATGCCATTGTCATAAAGAGTTGGAATTAAGTTCTCGTGTGTCAGCGTATCAAACGCCTTACTGAAGTCAATGAAAAGAACAAGTGCGTGAAGATTTTTACTGAAGTGTTCATTAAGTGTGCTCGCAAAATTACCCAGTAACTTGTTGATATTTTTCCCTTTCTGGAGCCCTTATTGGTTGGGTTGAATTATTTTATATTTACTAATAAAACTTGTTAATCTTCGCACTACTATTCCTTCTATGTTCTTCTCAACCGCAGATAGAATGGAAATAGGTCTGTAGTTGTTGTAGTCAGATTTCGTACCATTTTTGTAAATTAATCTTATGATAGATGTTTTTAGTACTTGGGGCATTTGCGATTCCTCTAGACTCTTGTTGGTTATGGATACTAATATGGGAGCTATGTTTTCCGCGTATTTTTTTTGTCTCTCTGTCAGATATTATCATATCCAGGTCTTTTAGTTTTCGCAAGTCTCAAAATATTTATCATCTCTTGATTGTCGGTTCCTTCAATGACTATTGAATTTTGTATACTGGTTGCTTTTGGAGTAGAGAGTGTACGAATATTGCATTTGTGTATCAGCTTATCGACATTCATTTTAAATTTTTGTGCAAAATTGTTTACTATTGCAGATGGTCCTTCATCTCTAAGAGGTTTATTAGCTCATCATCGATGTTTGCACTTCGTTTTCCAAAAAATTTATTTATAATCTGCCACGTCTTTTTGATATCACCTTGACTATTACGGAGAGCATTATTATAGTAGCGATTTTTTTCGTAAATTATTCTTTTATTGAGTGTATTTCTGAATTTTTTATACCCCCGTTTTCTTGTTTTCTCTTTCGGTTTATTTTTCCATCTTCTGACCAGTTTATCTCTTATCTGACAATCTCTTGATAACTCCTGACTAAACCATTGGTTTCTCGTGCTTTCTTTATATCGTTTTTACAGGTAGCTATTTCATATATATTCATAAATATGTCATAAAATTTCTCGTAGATATCTCGTAGATATGTTACCATGAACGACCGAAATTTGGAGAATGTCGACTTTCACCAGTGAATGTCGATATTCACATAGTTGCTTGGTGTTTGTCCAAAATATTTGCTAAATACCCTTATTTCTGACTTACACCGGTAAATATGGATATTCACCATGCACCAATGGTGAATGTTGAACATGTTGGAGATTTATATTTTCCTCTCCGTAATTCAGTCACTATAAAACGTCACAATGGGGACGTAACATTTCGCCTCTCTTTCTGAAAAAAATTGCTTAAAACATAGTCAAGACTGCGGAATTCAACTGAGAGTTACGGCAGTAAGAGAAAGTTCAGCGATAAATAAAATCACAAATGGGCGGCACCTTTCTACAACTGTTCATTTAAAATGTAAAACTCATGTTTTAAGATTCTTTTAGTGGTCAGAGAAAAAGAAAGCACCGGCGTCTTTTCTATTCAGTGGTCACCGGAAGAGAGAGTTTATTAACCTATTTTTAAGTTTAACTATGATTGACAGGTGTTAGGTGCGTTTACATCTTTTCTACCTCGTTCATAAGTTACAACATCCCCTCTGAACGAGATATATCTAATTCAATTATTATACATGTATGTAGTTACAGTAAATGTGAAAAATAAATAAAAGAATTCATTACATCAATTCAATTCAACATTAGGTAAATATTAATTGTTTAGCAAATAAAAAAAACTTTAATTTAATCCAAATTTCTTTGCAAAATAATTTAATTTTATATGGGGTAGGCCTTTTGTTAAGGCGTCCGCAATTATTTCGCTTGTTGGTACGTGGACCAATTTCAATTCATTATTTTTAATTCTTTGATGTAGGTGCTTTAATTTTATAAGTACATGTTTTGTCGCATCCGAATAGGAGTTGTTTTTTGCCTTGTCTTCAGCGCCTTTATTGTCACAATACAAAATTGTTAGTTTTGGAGCTGATGGGAGATTTTCTCGTTCAAGACCCTTCAGCCACGTTGCTTCCTTCGACGCTGCGACCATCGCCACAAATTCGGATTCCGTGGTTGATAGCGTAATGCGCTTCTGCAACTTTGATGCCCAAGATACTGCACCACCTTGAAACAAAAAAACATACCCAGTTGTAGTTTGTGCTGTATCTATATTACCGGCATGATCAGCATCGCAATAGCCATCCAACTCTGAATCATCCCTTTGGTAAATCAGCTTCTTCTCAACGGTCCCTATCACATATCGAAGTACACGCTTTAAAGCTGTCCAATGCGCATTTCCAGGATTAGTCCCAAAACGACTTAACATGTTGACAGCATATGCAACGTCAGGCCTTGTCAAATGTGCAGCGAACAGTAAACTACCAACTACTTGCATATATGGTTTTCATGACATTTCTTCAATATCAGCTGGTTCCGTTGGGCATTGGCTTTTGGTAAATTTTTGGTTTGGGTCGAGTGGTGTCGATACGGGATTGCATTCCAACATGTTGAAACGCTTCAACACATCACTTAATATAATAGATGATCAATATCAGTAGCATTTTGTGTATTTACCTCAATTTTATTGTCTTCGAAGAATACGACGTCTCGACTGATGATGATTTTATTGGACTTTTTATCGTACAGTCGGTAAGCCTTCGATACACTGCAATATCCCATTAAGATGCATTCGATTGATTTCTCATCCAGCTTTCGTCGCTTCTGCTTTGGCACATGAACCATAGCACGACAACTAAACACCTTCAGATTAGACAAGTCGGGTTTCATGTTTGTAAACATTTCCTCAGGGGTTTTGGTGTTGTTTCTGCATGGAATCCTGTTTAGTAAGTATGCTGCTGTGACTGACGCTTCAGCCCAAAATTTTTTGTTTAAATTAGCATCCACTAACATGCATCGGATTCGTTCAACAATACTCCGATTCATTCTCTCGGCAACTCCACATTGTTCTGGGGTATACAGTGCAGTTTTTTCATGTTTAATACCATGATTTGCTAAAAATTTCGTAAATTCGCGCCTCGAGTATTGAGTTCCATTATCTTTTCGTAACACTTTAATTTTTCTCGAACACTGATTTTCCACTAGGGCTTTGAATTTTTTAAATTCATCAAAAACAGCTGATTTCGTAGCTATTGAAGCTACAGCAACACGGCGACTAAAATCATCAACAAATGTTACGAAAAAACGTGCACCGGAGTATGATTTGGCTTCAAAAGGACCGCAAACATCCGAATGTATTAAATCGAGCCTACCTGTTGCTCGCTTACCCGGTTCTTTAAAAGGTAGTCTTGTTTGTTTACCTTTCATACAAATTATGCACTGTTCACCTTTTTTTGTTAAAAGCTTTATATTTTTTGTAGACTTTTCCACTCTAACAAGATTCTAGTCGCATATGTGGCCAAGGCGGCGATGCCATAATTCATGGCTATCACTGATAACCATTGCTTTGTGAGTTTTAACGTCTGGTGCAAGGGTACAATTTAATCGATACAACCCATTCACAAGCGACGCACTACCAACTTGTTGAGACTGTGCATTAAATATTTTACAATCTGAGTTTTGGAAAACGATTGTATTTCCCTTTCTTGCCATTTCACTCACTGACAATAGATTTGTACACGGCTGAGGAGCACACGTGACGTTTGTAATTGTTGCTTTTGTTTGACGTTTCTCTCTTTCATTATTCAGAAACAAATCAATGTCACCTTCACATTCCGCTTCGAGACGCGAACTATTAGCAACGATAACATTTTTCTCTTTAATTGAACGTATGTTTGACAAAAACGATTTGTTCATAGACATGTGTGTAGTTGCACCACTGTCTACATACCAGATTGTTGAATTCGTGTTGCAAGCAAGGAGTGAAGCAAACAATACATTCTCATTGTTTGACTTTTTGAATAATACTTTTTTTCTTTTTTGGGCAATTTTTAGCAAAATGTCCTATATGTTTGCAAAAATGACACGCAAATTTTTTATTTTTCGCGAACAATGCACTATCGCTCGAAGAACACTTTGGATCTAGCCTCGATTCCTGTAGCAATGTAGTTTTAACATACTAAATTGTTAAGGTTTTTTGAGTATTTTCGATAGTCATAACGAAGGTATCAAATTCAGCTGGTAAACCGGCCAGCATGATTGACGCTACCACTTCGTCATTTAGTGACAAGCCGGCACTTTTTACACGAGATGATAAGGAAAGCATTTCAGTAACGTATTGTTCCATGCTTCCGAAGTCAGAAAGAACTATGTGAGTTAATTGTTTTAACAATGCCACTCTTCGACTAAGGCCAGATTCACTCAGACTCACTTTAAGGGCTTGCCAAGCTTCTTTCGCTGTTTCTTTGCCATCAATATATGAAAACACATGTGAATCGATTAGCAAAATTATTTCAGACAAACATTTTAAATCGCGACTTTTTTCTGACGGAGATGATGTCGCTGTTAGCTCTTCTTGCATGACCACATGACCACAAATCTTTAATTACAAGGTACGATTTTACATTTCGTTTGCATGCGTTATAATTTTCTCGCCCGCGCAGCTTTTCAAAGGAGATCGAATGAGAAGCCATTATATTCCAAAAAAAAAAAACGATAAATTCACACGTTTTATATTTGGATATCAGCGCGTTAATTGTATTTCAAGTTGTGAGTTAAAAATCGAAGGCCCATAACCTGATGTTTTAAGATTCTTTTAGTGGTCAGAGAAAAAGAAAGCACTGGCGTCTTTTCTATTCAGTGGTCACCGGAAGAGAGAGTTTATTAACATTTTTTAAGTTTAACTATGATTGACAGGTGTTAGGTGCGTTTACATCTTTTCTACCTCGTTCATAAGTTACAACAAAAACCAACAACAAATGTAATAAAAACGCAGGAAAGAAAGAGCAAGAAAAGTTTTGCGCTCGCAAAATAAAAAAAAACAACAAATGTATAAACGAAGAGCAAAGAGAAGAGCAAGAATAGTTTCGTCGCTACTGCAGAAAGCAACTTCCATCGCAAGTGAGAGAATGAACATGGAAACGAAACTTTTTCTCAATCTCCATAAGAGCCCATGTAAATTTTAGAGAGTAGAAAAAAAGTTGCATCATACAACCATGACTGTGTTTAAGGCCAATGACGAAGAATTTAAAATACACAGTACATTCTACATGAGAAAAGAAAATAATAGTAATAAAAAATGACTTAGTTATATTATTCAAATCTTATTTATTGCAAAAACTTAAACTATTATGACACTTTGAATTACACAAGAGTCCCTTGTTTTTACAACTGCATTTATTTGTGGAACACCTTCTTTTGCAATGACAGCGTGTATAGCCTTGTCCACCGGTTTTCGAATTAGCTGCAGCTGCTTCTCTCAGCGACATTTCTTGAAAAGAAATCTCATCTATGGAAAGCCACTTTTCTTTGCAAATTACGAACTGATTACGTGTGTAAAGCTGCTGGAGGGTACCATTTTTATTTGCCAGTTTATAGAAGTCTGAGTCTTCTATTTCAACAACAACCGCTAACACATTTCGGCTATCTGTACGACCACGGTCGACATCAGGGACTCGTATTCTTACATTATCACCAATTTGTGCAGGAGCAAATTGTTTTTGTGAGGTTCGTAACATTTTTGTTGCTTGCAGTAAAAGATTTTCTTTCGCGGCCGCTCTATTTGTAGAAATGAACTCGTGTTTTTCGGTCAGACTTTGATGTGAAGTAGGTTGTAGGTCCTCTTCAATATTTTTGTTAGGAATATGATTTTCGGTATGACCACCGCTCAAATTTTTGTTATAAGCATTAATATTTTCTTCAAACTGTTTTTCGGTTTTAATATGTACGATTTGTTCGCCAGACAAAAAAGGCTATGCTATGCCTCTTTTTGCTTTAACGACAAACTTGGCTTCATAAGGACTTTGGCGTATTCCTTCGCGGTATGTTGTGTTCTTAGCAAATTGAACAAAGGGTAAACCATCTGACCAATTATTTGTATCGTTATCGTTCATCCATGCAGTTAGCATATTCTGTATATCCTGATTGGCCCTTTCAACTGAGCGTTGTGTTTGACTGTGACGTGGCGTTTCATGAACTATTTTAACATTTTTCCACATAGCGCATATTTCGGATATAACTTGATTACTAAATTCTCTACCATTATCAGATTGCAATATTGCTGGTGCACCAAATGTTAAAAATATTAAAAGAACTTGATGCGCTACTTCTTCAGCTCTTTTAGTTTTCAAAGGTCGTAGCTGGACAAACTTAGTTAAATGATCTTGATACACCATTATGAACTTATATTCGCCATCTCTGTTTGACTGCAATTCTATCATATCAACTTGACATCTTGAGTTTAATTCAGAACTAACCATCGGCTTCACAACAATACCTTTCTTAGGTCCACTGTGTTTCATTTGACAGTGTTTGCATAAATTTAAATACAAGATTACAACTTCATATGTGATATTTTTGTATTTAACTTGCAACTCTTTAAGCATACGTGTTCTTCCTCCCTGGCCTATTCTGATGTGAGTTTCATATAGTATATTGTACAATTCATCATTGGTAACATAATACTGTATGTTCGTTTCCCATGGTTTTAATGGTACAATTAACTTATCTTCATCGTTAATTTTTAAAACATCAAAACGTTTTAATCGTCTGTAATCCAAAGGTGTCTTGCATTTAATTTTAGCCGAAACCACTTCAGAAAGTATTTTAGAAAATTTTTCTTGAGAAAGATAAAAACAATTGTCTGCTCGTTTAACCGCAATTAATGCATTTAACTTTTCAAGAAAAAGATCACGATTTACTGCAGTATCCATTTAATATAAATTAAGGTATCCGGAAAAAATCAAGAAAACTTTGCTCGCGTCATCAAAGCTTGCATAAGACTGACAAAGGCGATTGACTCCGAGCAAGACAAAGGATTTGGCGGGATTTCCCCTGGTTTTAGGGGATATGTATTCGTACGAAGTGTCCTATCTCTTTATCTCTGCATAAGATTGACAAAGCTGATTGACTCCGAGCAAAGAACATATAATAATATAGAAAGCGCATCTTTTCGAAAAATTTATATTTCTGTGCTTGGTCTTCATGGTGTGGGCGGGAATCAAGCAAGAGGAGAAAGTATGAGAGAGTGAGAGTAAAAATTACTTCTCCCCGAACGGCTCTCTCTAGAGCAATGCTTTGCAAACCTATTTCTCACTTCTATTGTTTTTTTTGCATTGAAATTCGGCAACGATGTTATACGATCAAAGAACTTATAATAATATTTGTTAAGATTTTGAATTTTAGAATTTGTATTTTTATACCCTACACATGAAGGGTTTGTGGTATATTAAGATTATTCTTCCGTTTGCAACGTATTAAAGAAAGTATGGAGAGGAATGAAGAAATATATTTTCTGAAAATCAACATTTAATAAAAATTTCAATTATTTTAATAGTGAATATGAATTAAGAACTCCATCTGATGAATTTTATAGAAAAATAAAATTTTATAATTCAAATATTTCTCAATTTCTTAAAAATTTAACTTTTAACAATACTTTTAAAATTTAGCCCTAAATAGCATAAATATAAAAATACTATTATCCATCAGAAAATTGTTCTCCATATTTTCTATAATGCGTTGCAAACGGATGTATAAAACAGTATTACATAAACCCCTTATGTGTAGGGTATAAAAATGCGAATTCTAAAATCCAAAATATTAACAAAAGTGCAAACAGAAATGTTCTGCTAGCCGAAAAAACAAGAACAAAAATATGAGTAAGCACTGACAATGAGCACGATCTAGATCTCTGCAGCTGTGGAAATAAACAGCAACAGATTTGAAGCATGTGAGAGAAATAGAAGTCCTTCGGGCTCTAGCAGCCGTCAAACAAAAAAATTGCACTCGTAAGGAGATATGGTACTAAAAATTTTTAACATTTATAATTAGAATAATTGGGAGGTTCCAATGTATTAGAAAGTATTTTACAAAATGTGTAAATATATTTCGAAAAAATTAAAATTCATTAAAAAATTTGGGAAACGAAAATCCAATAGTAAATATCGATGTATTATTTTCAAATTCTTCAAAAATTCGGTCATTCACGGTAACAGATATATATATAATTTCCAGAATATTGGACCAATTTGTTTTTTAATCGATTTGTCGACTTCGCAATCATTAATAATTTCTCTGTTTTGGATTGTTTCTGTTAATATCGTTTTTATTAATCTCATCTTCTACACTACACATCACAGCATAGTGATCTGATATATTACATTGTATAATCGCAGATTGCAGTTTTTAAATCTTACAAATAGATGACTAATAAGCGTATATGTTTCTCTTCTTAAATTTTCTCTTGTGCTTACTGTAGTATTTGTGATGTCGAAGCAGTGAGAGGATATCATTTCTAAGTACTGTTTTTTTGTGTTGTTATTTTTATACAAATCTATAATCATATCCCCCATTAGAATGCAGTGGTTCTTATCCTTCACCTGGTTTACTATGTTATCTATTTCATGTATAAGATCGGCTACATTGTCGGCAGGTGGTATGTGTACTGCAAGTACTGTCATTAGTGTATTTTCTATACGCCTTAATTAAAATCGCTTCAAATGAGTTAGCATTTATTAAACAGGATTCATATATATTATGCCTTGCCTTATATATATATATATATATATATATATATATATATATATATATATATATATATATATATATATATATATATATATATATATATATATATATATATATATATATATATATATATATATATATATATATATATATATATATATATATATATATATATATATATATATATATATATATATATATATATATATATATATATATATATATATATATATATATATATATATATATATATATATATATATATATATATATATATATATATATATATATATATATATATATATATATATATATATATATATATATATATATATATATATATATATATATATATATATATATATATATATATATATATATATATATATATATATATATATATATATATATATATATATATATATATATATATATATATATATATATATATATATATATATATATATATATATATATATATATATATATATATATATATATATATATATATATATATATATATATATATATATATATATATATATATATATATATATATATATATATATATATATATATATATATATATATATATATATATATATATATATATATATATATATATATATATATATATATATATATATATATATATATATATATATATATATATATATATATATATATATATATATATATATATATATATATATATATATATATATATATATATATATATATATATATATATATATATATATATATATATATATATATATATATATATATATATATATATATATATATATATATATATATATATATATATATATATATATATATATATATATATATATATATATATATATATATATATATATATATATATATATATATATATATATATATATATATATATATATATATATATATATATATATATATATATATATATATATATATATATATATATATATATGCCTTGCCTTATATACTGCAACCCCACCACCATTTTTTCCCATTACTGTTATAAAATTTAGCATTATAGCCCTTCAGAAGAAATATGTTATTTTCATCATCTCCAATGTTTGTTTCTACCAATGCACTAACACCGAGTAGATTAATTAATTTGCTGATCTCTATTTCCAATGCATACAAATTTTTTCACAATGATCGAACATTTAAGCAGATGCACGAGATCCTCCGAATCTGTGGAACTATATTTCCAAGACATGTAAGATTGAGCAGTTGTTTTGTTATTATTTTATTCATTTTATATTCAGAAATTAATAAAATAAGTTGATAACTGCGAATTTAATATACTATTTATTTTATTAGGCCGATTTCTCGTTCACTATTTAATATAATAATATTAGAGTTTTCTTGTTTTTTAGCCAATATTTTACCCCCTTTAACCCAAATTAGTTGCCAACATGATTCTTTAGCTTTGTTCTTCGCCATCTACAGTAATCGACGCATTGTAGGTGTCAGTTGATCATTAATGCAAACTCTGTGCTGTACAGCTTTATACTGTTCTCCAAGTGATCATTTACTGTCTTCTTTCGTTCATTTTCAAATAATTTCCTTATAACTCAAGTGGATGAGTCGTACCTCAGCCTAAGAAAGATACGTTACAAAGATTTTAATGTTTTTTGGGAGTATTGGTTTTTGGTCGGTTTTAGGGATTTTGAGAAAATGTGAAGATGCTATGGAATGTAGAGTTGATGTCGGAGAGGCGATGTATTCATCTATCTCCCGATAGACGATAGAGAGGTTTCTAGATGGAGGAGCCATAATACTGTCCATAGTTACGTCCAGATTTCTTCTAAATTGTGACCAGTTAGTTTTGTGATATGAAATACATGTTTGAGGCGGATTAGTCAGGAATTCAAGTTTGTGAAACATTATATGAATGTATAAAGGCTGAGAAAGTGAGAATGATGACATTGCTTTAATTTCAGTGTTAGTTACATGGTTAATAAGATTTGCACTTATTAGAAAATGGTCAAGAAATGGAGAACCATTTAGAAACGTTGGATTGTGATCACAAAATCGTTCATCATGTAATGATCAATGTAATGAGTGCGTTACCCTTGTTATCTGAGACCGCATGACGAATGTTTAGCCCGCCAATTACTGATGTATGGTAAACAGATGCGAGGTTTTTAATTTTGTATAGTGAGTGTATTAATACGACTGATGTACAGTTGGATGGTACGTAAACTGTGCCAAGAAGCATAAAGTTGGGGATGGAGTTTACTAATACGTCTATGAAAATAAAAAGGCCTAGAATGGGGAGTTATATTGTTGATTAAATATTGTATTTGATATTTTTTACAGCTATGGCTGTTCTCAGTTGGGAAGAGTCTTTGGTAACTATGTAACTATTAAGTTTGATTGGGAACTTTGAGTGTGTTCCTTGGAAAAATGCTATTTTGTCAAATAATGTTAACATTACTTGATGAAAGCAATAAATTTAATTTAATCTTTCTGTGAATATGTATTAGTGGTCTCACGTTGTATGTTGCTAATGAAATTGCGTTGAGGGCCATAGTGTATAAGTACTTCTTTCAAGAGTTCTTTGTATTCTCTCCTCGCTTGATCTTTCGGGAGGCTTCTGTAATTTTATAAGAACTGTGTTATTCTATCCTTAACCGAATAGATATCGGGTTCAGAAAAGTAATTAGCTAGATATATAAATTCTGTCACAAATGTTGGTTTTATAGTTGATGATTGATGTTTCGGCTCTCTTGAAAAATGACGAGAAGGATTTGTGAGGCACTATGTAGCTTTGCGTGGAAGTCAGTAATTTATTTTTTGTTGTGAGCCTTTCTTGTTTCGCGTTTAAAGCATTTTTTGTTTCCTTCTGGCGTAGTCCTGATATGCCGGACATTCTTTATAGTTAGCTGGGTATCCTGTTGTGTTTAACAACAAGGGGTTACTAAAACTAGAACTGAGTACTTAGTTTTAACGTTTGACGTCATATCTATTATGTTAGTGAGTAGTGTGCAAAGATAAAGAGATAGGACACTCAATTCACACGAATAAATAATTTGACGTCTATCTCTTATGCTGTAAACACAACCTCGCGACAAGTTGTCGTACACCGCCGCGATTTGTCAAAAAAACCGGTGCTGCCGGTGCTGAAACAAGCAGAGAACATATGTTTGTTTATTAATTTGAATTAATTTTTTGAATAGTTGATCTTTAATTTAATAATAAAAAATAATTTAACTTAATTTTGATTTCATTTTCTTTTCATTTGCAATGGACTTTTCGTTTAACAAACTTACCCCCCGATTCTGGCGAGCAATGACACAAGTCATTTATAACAAATTTGTTATAATTTTTGTCATTCAAATTTGTGATCGGTATTCTGGTTAAGCGGTGACAGCACTAAAGCTCTTTATATTCACCATTGATAGCAATTATTCAAGATTCGATTCGTTCTGTCTCATTTGCTTTTTCCGGCCACTTCTCAACTATTTCGCATAGTTATGCTTGGGAAGATATCACTCATTTTAAAAGTTGAAAAGCAACAGGAAAAGTTAGACGAGAAAGTATGATTCGAACTTTGAATAAGAATATTTTCTATTTATTTTGACGTATAAAAAAATAGCAACAGGTTTTTGAAATAATTTTGAAATACACATCTTTTACGTATGAATTGCTTTATTGTATTGGTCGGATTGGCTAACCTTTGAATGCGATATAATTCAAAATGTATACAGAAAATGTTAGAATAATTAATACAAATACTATTTCACTGAATTTCTATCATCGCAAGTGTTTTTTTTTTGTTCTTAAAACCTGATTATATTCTTGTTATCTACTTTTGAGATCATAACAATAAAAATGACAAATGTCATCCGGAGAGCTTTTAAATTTTAACCCGAAGAGCTATTTGTGACATTAGTCATGATTTGTGACTTTTTTGTGACATGTGTCATTGAGTTGAGTTTTGTCACTCAACCAGAATAAGGGGATTAATTTAGATTTCATCTTCATTCCATAATTGTGCAAATCACGCAACATAATAGCCCCTATGGTTTACAAGATACTGGCTACAAAAATATCTTAAGCAAAAGGAAAACTTTAGGGAGGAATATTACAAATTTTTGGTTAATTGTAATTGTCGATTGTCCTATGTACTATTTGTCGACATTCCTCGAGCACCGACCTTTAAACCAATGGTGGTAGGTTGGCATCCTGCACCAACGCCGCGAAGTATGTTTTTATTGGTTCTAGCTTCTGTAGTCTTCTTTCTGTTAGATTCTTTGCCAACGAATCCAGATTTTGTTGCGCTGTGCTGAACAGTTGGCTTAATGCTATATCATTCTGGAAGGTTCAATATTTAATAACCTTCGGTGAAAACGTAAAAATACTTACTTTGTCTGCTTTCTTTCTTTTTTCGGTGCTCGTTTGCGAAGATGGTGATGGTATGCGGTCGGAACCTAGCCCCGGGGAAAGTTCAGGCAGAGGAACATTTTGGTAGGCAGGCGACGATAGCTCTGGTGACGAAACAGCTTGGGCAGGCAGCGAAGCCTGTAATTCGTCGACAGCTTGGGCAGTCGATGATTCGTCGACAATTAGCATATTGCTGGTTGTACTAAAAATATAATGTCTTTCGTTTCTTACATAACGAAAAGTAGATCCTTCTAAATGTACCTTCTAAAGTGCTGCGTATCATAAATAAAAGTCATCGCGCCTTCATGCTTCCAACGATTTCTTCGGCTAGATGCCGCACTGCCTGAGCCCTAAAACCCTGATCGTCTGCAACGCTTGCTGATATCTCGCAAGTTCTTCCATTTTTTTTTAATAAAAGCGACTATAAACCAAATCAAATAAAAGCATTATTTAAGTAAGCTTGTGTGTTTAAGTTTTATACATAGATCTACCATCCAAGTTTGTCTTTACAGCAATTTCCTCCCAAATTTTTTCCTTCTGCAAGATGTTTTTGTAACCAGGGTCTTGCAAATTGTAGAGGCATTTATATTGCCTGACCTGCTCAATTATCGTTTCTTCAATACAAGTCATTCAAAAATACAGAATAATCATTTTAGGAGATATATTTACATTAATTATTACTTACACAAGAAAAATTTCAAACAAAAAACATAAAAAATAAAGACTAGTCAATTATATTTGCCATTATAGAATAATACATATGTCATTTTAATGTCATTACAGAGTAAACAAACAGAGAAAAGAAGAACAAGATGCGCGAAAACTGAGAAAAATAGAAAATTTTCGACTACTGTTGCTGTCGTATGCGTCGGCAGAGCGACAAGTTTATTTTTTCTCAACTCCCATAAGACTCCATGTATTTTTGACAAATCGCAGCGGTGTACGACAACTTGTCGCGAGGTTGTGTTTATAGCATTATGCGTTGTTTGCATCACTTACACTATACGTAGACGTGTGACAATTGCTGCTATTGTTTGCTTTCATCTAGTTTCCAGAAAAAAAACAATATGTTTCTTCGCGTATAAACAAAAGTTTTGTGATTTCTGCAACGATTGTAACGGGGTCTCATAGAGCAGTATGTCCCTCAACTCAGTACCGAATATGGTGTTTTGAAAGCTTGAGAGACCAATAGCAATATCCAATTTTTACACAATTACCACCCTATTCAACGTGTGGAATATCTGGTAGCGTGGTAGCGTCCATCTTTCTCTTTATCTCTGTCCAGTGCAGATTTTATGTCTGCGCATATTGCTTTGTGATTAATCTCTCTCAGGATGAGTGGAGTTTGTTTCAATTCTGGTGGTGTAAAGGAATATGACGGTATATTATTCGTTTTTGGAAAAATTCAACATTTCTTGGTAAAAATGTAGATATTCACAAATCAGCTTGCACTTATGTTTAGAAGAATTAATTACCTTGTAATTTAGTTTTGATTTTATTTCGTTCAGTTGATGGATTAGATAGTCAGCGTCGATATTAAATAAGATGATGGGCGGAAGATATGTGGGTTTGTTGATTGATGAAATATTGTTTTTATTAGGTTATGTTCCATTATCTTTTCCGCGAGTGATCTTGTTTGGGTGGAGTCTATTAACGATTGAGAAGGGATTTCCAGAACCTCCTGTTCCAAATTTGAGACTCAGTTTGATCAGACTGGTATTAGCAGGAAGTGAGTTCCCGACAGAGAGTTTACATCTTTTAGAAGGACCAACCACTTTGAAGTCCTGGTCTCCGTTGGTGTTTGTATATGATTGCTTCTTGTTTTTTATGTTTTATAAATTAGTTGCTGCAAGTCTTGTTTCCGGTGATGGCTGCATGTGATCCATATTTATATCTTGTACTTGATTTAGTACGACGATGTTCGAACTTGATGAATCAGACGTTGAGTGGGGGGGGGGGGTGAAAAAATATTTATGGCGCTAAAAATGAACTCAGGCGTTGAGAGTTGTTGTTTTTCAAGCAAAAGCCATTTGGCGAAATTTAAGTCGAGCGAATTTAAGTATGAGCCGAAGAACAATAACGTAGTATTATATTATGTTAAAACACTAGAATTTTTTTAAATCGACGTTAGTCGTAATATTCAGATTTTAGTTTTCATTTCGTCCGGCGGAAGAACACGAACGCGGCTCATGTTATCGAAGTGTAAGATCTTTAAACCAGCCCGGTGTATGCGTTCATAATCGAATTTTTGCAGTTTCAGTCACCATCGTGCTATTCGCGGTGGTGGAGGTGTTATTGCTTTTGTGGTGGCCACAGCGTTGCAGTCAGTAATCACTCGGATGTCTCTGCCCAGCAGGTAAATCCAGAACCTTTGTAAAACTTCCACGATACCTAGCACCTCCAATTAATGGCTAGTATACCGTTGCTCTGTGTCACTACACTGTCAGCTATAATAGAAAACAGGCTTTAGAAAATCGTTCTCCCTTTGGAATAGTACTCCTGCGAGTCCCAATGAACTGGCGTCGGTGCGCACCTCGTGTTGCGCACTACCATTAAATGGAGTTAAAATAGGTTATGTAGTAATGGCTTCCTTCAATTTTTGAGATGCTTCCTCTTGTTGCTGTCGCCATTCAAATGTTGCTTGGTTCCTCAATAACATTGTCAGCGGTTGCGCAATTATACTGTATTTGCTGACACATTTTCGGAAAAATCTCGTGATTCCTAAAACTTAGCGTACTGCCTTTATGGTCGTTGGTGTCGGAAAATTTGCTTTTGTTTTTTCGATTCCAGGGCGTATTCAGTTACTGTCGATAATGTGATCTAGAAAAGAGACCGTGGTGGCTAAGAACACGCGCTTAGATGGGCGCAGTGTTAAGGCATCTTTTTTAATTGCTTCTAAGAATTCACGTAACGACTCAAGGCCTTCTCTGACCAATCTCTCTCATCAATGATCTTTCTGATCTGATCTTTCTCATCAATGTAGTTTATGATTTACCGTTTATTCTTGAGCGCTTTTATTATATTTACAATCATTTCTTCAAGCACCATCGGTGCATTGACCAAACCAAAATGCATTACATTGTGTTCGAATAATCCTTCGCGTGTCAGAAATTATGTGAACTTTTTGGATTCTTCCTTTAATGGGATTTGATAATTCCAGGAGGTCATATCAAGCGTGGGAAAATAAGTGTTTCCGGCTATGCGCGACAACTGTTCTTCCACTATTGACATTGGGTACTGTTTTTTACCGTCACTGAATTTAGTACGCGGTAATCAACACACATACGACTTTCACCATTTGCTTTCTTTACTAGAAGTACCGATGCTGCATGTAGCGACGTACTCGGCCGTATAATGTCGTTGTGCTGCAAGGTCTACAAATTTCTAATTTCCCATAATTTATCGTGCTGTGAAAAAGGTACTAGATATCTAGTACTAGATCATTTTTGCGGTGTTGTCTTAAACTCCGCAACTCTTGTCTTAAATTCAGTTATAAATTGCAGCACTTCTTTTCGCTCATCTTCCGAAATGTCATCGCCTATGGTAACGCTCTTGTCGTCAGTAGAGTACAGCTGTAGCACCCTTATTCAACCACTATCCAGAAGTCGTTTCTGCAGGGCACGTCTCGACCGAGAAGCGCTTGGTAGGGAAGTATTTCGTCCAGTACTACGTATAGCGTTGTATCAATATTATGCCCATCCATTTCAATATTAGTTCGTATTTTTTTGGTTGCCTCCACTACGTATCCTCCAAAACCAACTAATCGTTTCCTGGTTGCATGACGTTCCATTTTTGGGGCTGCAGAGTTTCGAACCAAGAAAATATCACTGCCCGTATCCGCGGATGCTGGCACCACTTGCTGCCCTAATTTATTGATTTCATCACTGGCGGCACCGTCCCCGCCGTCTTGGGCCTGCTCAATCTGAGCATCAGCCCCCTACTTGGCCACGCCTCGAGGTTTGTGTTGTATTACAAACAATACTGCTTCTTGCGTCCATGCGTACAGTCGCTGCGTTTGCTCAATTTTGTTTTTGAATTGCATCGCCGTTATTAATCCTTTTAGTGGATCGAATTCTGGGAGGATTCCAATTAGATCTTGCACGCCGCCCACGCGTCTCACAACTGTGCCGCCATTTGCATTGTCGTTGTATTGTTGTCGCGATGTCTGTTGCGAGGTAGGTACACTTAATTAAGGAGAATCAATTGGTGTTTTTTCTTGTTCGTTTTGGAATTCCTAGCTGACCGCTCGTAGAGATTACATGTTTGTGGACTGTGACGTTGCTGCATTTTGCTTGCAGTTCCCATCATTAGTCGCTCCTATTCCTTGTACGATAGTTATGGAATCACTTCGTTGAGCGTTCGTTGCCAATGCTCCTACGGTTTTGGCCAAATTTGCCACTATGTCGCGCAGCTCATCCATTTGCTTTTGGAGTTTCGTCAGTTACACCTACAATCAGCTCGACTGCATCAGTCTCATCTGATTCATAGACTTCGATTAGTTCAGCTACTTTGTGCGGCTTATTTCCCGAAATTGGCAAATTTTGGGAAATTAAGAGCCGGTTTGGCTCTACCGTCTTTAGCGATGTTAATTTCGGCATAATTCAGTTTACTTTTAAATTTTTTCTTTCGTCCCCGTAGCGATGTTCACAACATCACATTTCTTCTCCGACTGACTTTTTGGCTATCCCTTTCATTTTGTTTTGCTTGCCGTATGCATTCCACCGCTTTCGTTAAATGTCCGTTACTTGTGCTACTTATTCTTCGTAGTTTTCTATTATTTTGCGCATAGCAACTGTCGAACAACCGTTTTACGCTTGCCCGTATGCGTACGACCGCATATATATACATATATATACATATATATACATATATACGCATATATATACATATATATATATATATATATATATATATATATATATATATACATATATATATATATATATATATATATATATATATATATATATATATATATATATATATATATATATATATATATATATATATATATATATATATATATATATATATATATATATAATATATATATATATATATAGATATATATATATATATATATATATATATATATATATATATATATATATATATATATATATATATATATATATATATATATATATATATATATATATATATATATATATATATATATATATATATATATATATATATATATATATATATATATATATATATATATATATATATATATATATATATATATATATATATATATATATATATATATATATATATATATATATATATATATATATATATATATATATATATATATATATATATATATATATATATATATATATATATATATATTATAATATATATATATATATATATATATATATATATATATATATATATATATATATATATATATATATATATATATATATATATATATATATATATATATATATATATATATATATATATATATATATATATATATATATATATATATATATATATATATTATATATATATATATATATATATATATATATATATATATATATATATATATATATATATATATATATATATATATATATATATATATATATATATATATATATATATATATATATATATATATATATATATATATATATATATATATATATATATATATATATATATATATATATATATATATATATATATATATATAT
>OZ016504.1:4340848-4364667 GCA_963966595.1 Physocephala rufipes | reverse complement strand
TATATATATATATATATATATATATATATATATATATATATATATATATATATATATATATATATATATATATATATATATATATATATATATATATATATATATATATATATATATATATATATATATATATATATATATATATATATATATATATATATATATATATATATATATATATATATATATATATATATATATATATATATATATATATATATATATATATATATATATATATATATATATATATATATATATATATATATATATATATATATATATATATATATATATATATATATATATATATATATATATATATATATATATATATATATATATATATATATATATATATATATATATATATATATATATATATATATATATATATATATATATATATATATATATATATATATATATATATATATATATATATATATATATATATATATATATATATATATATATATATATATATATATATATATATATATATATATATATATATATATATATATATATATATATATATATATATATATATATATATATATATATATATATATATATATATATATATATATATATATATATATATATATATATATATATATATATATATATATATATATATATATATATATATATATATATATATATATATATATATATATATATATATATATATATATATATATATATATATATATATATATATATATATATATATATATATATATATATATATATATATATATATATATATATATATATATATATATATATATATATATATATATATATATATATATATATATATATATATATATATATATATATATATATGTTGCCATATTGTTATGTGTCCCGTTGATGCACCGTCCTGGCTCGCCTTCAGCTAGCTCACTCGTTCTCACGGGCGGTTCTCAACCCTGCCAGGAACGGTTTGGGCTACAACAATAAAAAAAACAAAAAAAATGTCCTCAAGAAAAACATCTTCCCTTCAACTTTCCTCAATATACTTACTCGACCACCGTTGATCAACCCCCCCTGTATCCAAAGAAAAAAAAACTAAAATCCCATTATATACAAGAGAACATATATAAAATATTTAATTACATCAATACGAAAATAGAAAGTGAGCATACGATGATATCACAATAAATCCACTATTTGGTTCTATTTATCGTTACACAATTCGATAAATTTCAAGACGAATTCGAGTTCCACCGGACAGTAGCCACCGTCAATCATATGATTAATTCGAACAAATGTAACAAAAAAAAACAATGACCTTAGTTCGGTCATCCGCCACTACGAAGGAGCTCCTTAATAAGGGGAATAAAAACAAAAAATGGTCTAAAAATTTGTCCTTGTTTCCAATTGAAATCCACCTCCCCCTTCCTTAGCCAATGTCTACTACCGATGTCCCCTTGAACAATTTCAAAAAGTTTAATATCGTTGAAGATTACTATGGTGAAAATTTAAGTATGAAATTAACATACACAATAGGAACACAATAGGAAAAAAAATTAACTACGCTTAAAATTAGGCAATAATATTTAGGCAAAAAAATGAAATTCGTAATATAATGATGATACCGACAACTACTCGCACAGTATTATTATAATCGGCGGATTGACGGCACAGCTAGTGCTTCGGTTCACTCCCCAACGGGTTTCCAAGTAACAGCTTCCTCCTGCCAACGGTAACGCCCTCTTTCCGACGATGGCTGTCCTCATGTAACAGAGACGCACTTACCCCTTTTTATCACCAACTTTAAATTTTTCTTGTATGTTGTTGCCACCTTTTGATGCCCTAGGGTAAACGCTATTAGTCGGGTCACTCGCTCACCTCGCCGTTTTTCGTTAAGGGTGATCAAATGCTTCTTTGTTCCTGGCTCTCGTCGATTATTAACTCACTTTTTACTTTTAATTTCAATACCTTAGATTTCTTTCAATTTCGGCAATTTCTTTTAATTTCTGGATTTTTTTTGTTTCACGATTCAATCCAGCAAGACGCTCTCTTTTCCCGATTCACTTTTATATGGTTCACTTTTTTCTTTTAATTTTAATATTTTGGATTTCTTCCAATTTCGGCAATTTCTGTTAACTTCTGGATTTTTTTTTGTTTTTTACGATTTAATCTAGCAAGACGCTCTGTTTTCCCATGATTCACTTTGATATGGTTCACCTTTTTCTTTTAATTTTAATATTTTAGAGCTCTTTCAATTTCGGCAATTTCTTTTAAATTGTGGATTTTTTTTCACGATTAAATTTTCTTACATGGAGCAGTCTATAAGTTATGACCGTTTTCTTCACACAAAACCCTTCACTCGGCCACTATGCTACGACACAATTCCTTCCCAAAATTTTCTAACTCCTTTTGCTTTAAATAAAACTTGGCTCAGTGCGAGCATCGATTCCACCTGGTTTCGTTCGCCTCCATTTCAATTCTGATCTGTTCATTAAATCAATTGACCTCGAATATGACGTTATTGCATTCTCCGAAACGTGGCTCAAGCCTGAAACTTTAAATTCGGAAATTTTTACGATGGACTATACTATTTACCGTAAAGATAGAAGTCTATCTCTAACTGGATTAACCAGAGGTGGTGGCGTGTTGGTTGCTGTAAAATCCTCTTATTTTTCGCGTGATGTATTACTCAGTATGGACGAGGATATTGATTTTTGCTGTGTGTACCTTAAAACTGATGATTTAACTTTTTACATTTCCTGCTCTTACATTCCGCCGAACTCGAGCGAGAATATATATAACAAGCATCTTTGTTGCATAAAGACGTTGTCTGATAAGCTGTCAAGCTCTGATCGACTGGTGATCCTGGGAGACTTTAATCTATCCCTGGTGAATTGGAATATATGTGTCGAAGATTCGGTGGTTCTTTTGCCTTCATCTGTTGGAAATTCTGATATAAATTTTCTTAACGGGATTTCGTCTTGTGGTCTTCTTCAGATCAATCATATTCGGAATGGTATTAGCCGTTGCTTGGATCTAGTTTTTGTGGACGACAAAGATATTTTTGAAGTATTTAGATCTCCTCCTCTTGCAATTCCGGAGGACTTTCATCATCCAACTCTTGAACTCAAATCTTTTCGTCTGAATTGTAATATTTCACAACGCAGTAAAAAGCAACTTAAAAAAGAATTCTGCTTCAGTAAAACCGACTATATTTCTTTAAAACATCAATTAACTGATCTGGATTGGACTTCTATCTTAAATTTGAACCGCTTTCCTTCTGCCTCATGTTTGGAATCGGGGCTTGACTCTTTCAATCAAGTCTTATTGGATTCTTTTAAAGTTGCTGTGCCGCAGCGCTATGTTTCTGATTCTGTGGCGCCCTCACGGTTCAACAATGAATTACGTGTTTTGAGGAATTTGAAAACCCAGAAGTACAAATTGTACTGCAAGCTCCGAACGACAACAAGTTTTATCAGTTATAGGACATTGAGACTGAAATATTTAATGAAATGTAAACATGTGTATAGATTATACCTGGCGAAAGTGAAAGCTAACATTCATTCTGATCCTAAATCGTTTTGGAAGTTTGTAAATATGAAAAAAAAGATGTGCGCTATATCCAACGTATATGAGTTATAACGATATTGAATCGAATGACTCTCAAGCTATTTGTAATCTTTTTGCTAACTTTTTTAAATCTACATTTTCAACTATGAAATTTGATTCAGCGAGCTATCTTTATAATTTTTCTCCGAGGGATATTTCATCGCCTATTTTAAACGTGCACATTGTCTCTGATGCCTTACGATCAATTAAATGTAATTACAAAGCTGGACCAGATGGTATTCCATCGTGTATTTTAAAATCATGTGCAAATGAATTAGCTCATCCCATTACGGCGTTATTTGATTTCTCTCTTCGTTCAGGGTATTTCCCTTATGCGTGGAAATCTTATATTATGCCGTTACACAAATCCGGACGTAGATCCGACATAAGTAATTACCGTGGCATTGCTAAACTCAGCGCTTTGCCCAAGATTTTTGAAAAGATTATTGTCTGCCAACTATCATGGAGTGTGATGGCTGCAATCTCTCCGTCTCAACATGGTTTTGTTCCTGGAAGGTCTACCTCTACTAATTTGATGGAATTCGTATCTGCAACTATTAATAATTTCAGTTTTGGAAAACAAACGGATGTTATTTATATGGATTTTAAGAAAGCTTTTGATACGGTGAATCATAAACTGCTAATTTTGAAGTTACGCTTATTTGGATTTCCACAATGCCTAATTATTTGGATATCTTCTTATCTTACAAATCGTACTCTTTATGTACTTTTTAATAACACGAGATCTAACTATTTTTGGTTTCATCAGGAGTTCCACAAGGTTCTCATCTTGGGCCTTTGTTATTTTTGATATTTTAGAACGACCTACCTCTATCTATAAAATTCTCAAGAATTTTGATGTTTGCTGATGACGTTAAGCTATTTAAATCTTACAAAAATTAAAGTGAGGCACGGGGTCTTCAGATTGACCTCGATTCATTAGTTACATGGTGCAGTGTTAATTGCATGCTTTCAAACTTGAAGAAATGTAATCAGATGACCTTCGCCCGTGGCAACCGGGTAGTATTCCTCTACAGTATTGGCTCGGATAATTTGGCCCGCCTGGAGTTTGCTGAGGATCTTGGTGTGGTATTAGATCCAAAATTACGCTTTAATATGCATATTGATCGCATAACTAGTAAAGCCAATAGTGTATTAGGAGTCATTAAACGTTGGGCTAAGGAGTTTGATGATCCTTACATTACTAAAACCTTATATTCGTCCTTAGTTCGTCCAATTTTGGAGTATGCTTCAATTGTTTGGTGCCCGCAATTTAGCTGTTACATATCTGATTTGGAGTCTGTTCAAAAGCAGTTTTTATTGTTTTGCCTACGTAGGCTTCACTGGAATCCAGATCTACGATTACCAGCGTATGAATCTCGTCTGAAGCTGATAAAATTACCTTCACTCAAAAATCGTCGCATAATGAATAATGCTATGTTCATACTTAAATTGCTGTATGGTATCACTAACTCTTCATATTTATTGAGGTATATCCAAATGAACGTTCCGCGTCGCAGTTCAAGGAGATTGGAATTTCTACATCTCAACTTCTGCAGATGGTCCTTTCTTCAGCATGAACCTCTGCGTACTGCTTGTGCAGATTTTAATTTAGTATATCCAATCATTAATTTCTCTGCTTCTGTCGATCTTACTAAAATGAAGATATTGAATTTCCTATCTAATTCCTAATTTAAGCTATCAAGCCAATTGTGGGCTTAGTTTTTATGAATAAATAAATAAATAAATAAATAAATAAATATATATATATATATATATATATATATATATATATATATATATATATATATATATATATATATATATATATATATATATATATATATATATATATATATATATATATATATATATATATATATATATATATATATATATATATATATATATATATATATATATATATATATATATATATATATATATATATATATATATATATATATATATATATATATATATATATATATATATATATATATATATATATATATATATATATATATATATATATATATATATATATATATATATATATATATATATATATATATATATATATATATATATATATATATATATATATATATATATATATATATATATATATATATATATATATATATATATATATATATATATATATATATATATATATATATATATATATATATATATATATATATATATATATATATATATATATATATATATATATATATATATATATATATATATATATATATATATATATATATATATATATATATATATATATATATATATATATATATATATATATATATATATATATATATATATATATATATATATATATATATATATATATATATATATATATATATATATATATATATATATATATATATATATATATATATATATATATATATATATATATATATATATATATATATATATATATATATATATATATATATATATATATATATATATATATATATATATATATATATATATATATATATATATATATATATATATATATATATATATATATATATATATATATATATATATATATATATATATATATATATATATATATATATATATATATATATATATATATATATATATATATATATATATATATATATATATATATATATATATATATATATATATATATATATATATATATATATATATATATATATATATATATATATATATATATATATATATATATATATATATATATATATATATATATATATATATATATATATATATATATATATATATATATATATATATATATATATATATATATATATATATATATATATATATATATATATATATATATATATATATATATATATATATATATATATATATATATATATATATATATATATATATATATATATATATATATATATATATATATATATATATATATATATATATATATATATATATATATATATATATATATATATATATATATATATATATATATATATATATATATATATATATATATATATATATATATATATATATATATATATATATATATATATATATATATATATATATATATATATATATATATATATATATATATATATATATATATATATATATATATATATATATATATATATATATATATATATATATATATATATATATATATATATATATATATATATATATATATATATATATATATATATATCAACAGAAAAGAAAAATTTGCAGTCCTTCAACGTGGCTGCTATATCCAAAACTACGCGAAATACCAGGGAACAGCAAGTTCATCAATGTAGATGAGTTAACCTTGGAGAGCATAGAAGGTATTTAAAAATTATGGATCAGGTCGAAGACCTTACAGCAGGTCCAATATTTAATACTTAAGCCAAATTAATTTCAAAATGTCCAAATATGTACGTAGTATAGTATTTATCCACCAGCTCCACCGTCACCACTGGTATCTCAATCACTGTCACCACTGGTATCTCCATCACCGTCGCCACTGCTATCTCCATCACCGTCGCCACTGGTATCTCAATCACCGTCAAGACTGGCAGCTCCATCTTCACCGTCACCATTGGCATCGCCGTCAACATCTAAAAGGAAGAAGGAGATTGTACAGGGGGAATTGCTGAAAATGTACAAGAAGTCCAGCAAGAAAATGGAGCAGCATATTGAAAATATGCAAACTGATAATCAGAAGCTCATCGAATTGGAGGAAAAAGTCGCCCTACCCGCAGAACAAACCCGCGACGAAGCAATTTTTAAAAGTGAAATATTGAAGCTAATGTCTTAATCTTTAATACTGCAGGTCTTAATCCTCAGTAAATTTTTTTCTGCTGTCTATTAGCTGTTCTATCTGTGTTCTTCTAAGGTACAAAATAAATCTTAATAGAAAGAGGGTGCTTTTCTTAGTTTTTGTTAGTTTAAACCTTTATTGATGCCCGTTGTTCTTGGGCTTAAAATTTTCAATAAAAAAGAGTTTTGTTGACGGAGAAATTCCACCATTCATCAGTCAACAATTGGATGGATCTTCGTCTTCCGTTTCCAATGTGGCATGAGTCGACATTTCGACGTTAGATTCGACGTGTACCACTTCTAGAGTTGCTGTCGGTGCAAGTGCAAAAAGGATTTAAATAACTGTAATAGAACTAAACATATGAAATAATATCGTGATCAAATTACTTACTGAAATAAGTAGTCAAGGCTTGTCTTATTGCTTCAGCGTCGCTTCGGTAATCAGATAATTCATCTGCATGTTCTGGTCGTGGACTGCGCTTGCCTGTGCTAAGCTTTGGATTACTAGCCAACTTTTATTAATCGCGTCATTTTTTTCGTTTAAAAAAATGTGCAAAATGCAGCATGCTCTTATGATTATTGATGCATTCTTTACGTCATTGTCTATCCCTTTACCAATTCTGCGGAAGCGAGCCTTTAGATGTCCGAAAGCGTTTTCTACCACCCTTCTGCATTTCGAAAGTTTATAATTAAAGAGTTTTTGCTGGGTGGTATTGGCTGCGGTGTACGGATAAGGCTTATTGAAAACCTAAAAGCGGAATGACCAAGAATGAATGGTGCTATCTCGACTCCTGAAATTATTTTCCTATTCCGTTGTATTGCAGGGCAATGCGCAAATTCAGTTTTTAGCTTCGATCGTTCAAAAATCATGGAATTATTGCACCGTCCTGGAGAGCCCATATTGATGTACATGAATCAGTACCTAGAAAATACTCTCAATGCATCATTACTGATTTAAAACAGCGGACTCACCTGGCATCAACTAAGGCCAGAAGTACCAAAGAATACCACCCCTTGTAATTGAAATAATCCACGGCATCTTTACTGGGATGGACAGCTATATGGCACCCGTCTCAGAGCTTAGTTTGTACTAGATTTTATTGACAATTAGTCTTATCAAGCTTACCGATTGCTCCAAAGCACTGGGGAAATCTCAGCGCTTCAAAACCTCTAATGGAGTCATTAAGTTTTTCATCGGTCAATGGAAATGAGTTCATGTACAGAGGCTTTAAAACTTCCAAAACAACATTGCAAAATTCAGTCACAATTCTGCACACTGTGCTTTTTCCTATATCAAACAGGTTAGAAATGCTTCGATATTTCGCGGAAGAGCCTAAAGCATACAATGCCACAGCAACTCTCTTTTCTAAACTGATGGCTTTCCGCATATTGATGTCCGACCTTTGCATTGATTTTAGGAGCGCGCACAAATGAAAAAAGTTTTCGCGACTGACCCGAAAGTTCCGTTTGAATTGGTAATCGTTTAACCTGGCACAATCAGTTTCCCAAAAAGTTTTTGATCGTTGCTAACAAAAGCAAATATTTAATGAATGCAAATATTATTGAACATTATTTAATTGTACTTACTCTTGCCCATCTCAGACGACTTGAGTCAAGAAGTCCATTCAAAACTAGTAGTATTGATTGTTGCTCTTTAAGCAATTCAATTATTTACTCCGCATTGCTGGAAATTTTTTTCTTATAAGCAGATAATTCGCTGTCTAGACTTTGCTGTAAAAATAGGTAACTGCCTCTAACTGCGAGGTAACTTTTTAGAAGCACTATATAATTGGCAGAAGACATTTCTTTGAATTTATTATTAAATATTTTAACAAGACCTTAGAAATATCTACGGTCTAATATAAATTGTCGCGAAAATTTGTTTGTTATATTTGTTCTATACTCTTGCTTACAATTAATTTCAGCTGTCAACGAAAATTCATTCTTGTCGTTGAAACACCTGAATTTTAGCTTTAAAAATTCGCTGAAAATTCTGCTTTTCGGCTTTTGTGTGAACATAGTATTAGTTTCATTCATTTTTAGATTTTTGTTTTCATCGTTTCCCATTAACTTGGTTACGGACTGTTTCAATTTTAGGATTTCACTTTCATATTTCTCTTGTTGTTTTTTCAGTTCATTATATATATGGTTTTTCAATTCATATAGTTACTCCATTAAGTTTTTGTTAGTATTACTTACTTGAGCTAGCTTGTCGATTAGTTGTTTGTTTTCAGTTTTATAGTTCCATAAGTCAGAAAGTTACTGCTGTTCAATATTTTGAGGTACTGTTTGAACATCGCTGCTTAGTGAATGATTGGTCCCTCTCCCATATAACATGTCGCTCATTTCGCGAAGTAGCAACTTTATTTTGGAAATGGCATTGATGTGTTGCATTTAATGATGTGTGTGTTGCATTTGATGATTAGTAACTGATATATCATTCTTATTAATATTTTCAATATCCGGGTTAAGAAGTGGTTGTTCAGTTGTTCTAGTCGCTTCAAAGTGTGTCACCATTTGGCTGAGTTGAGCGTTTTCCGCACGCAAAGCTGCTATGACGTCTTCGAGCGAATGCGCCCTGGGCTTAGTTGCGGACTTGCGCTTCTTAGATTTTCTCTTCTTTGGAGGAGTCTTGGACCTTTCACTGACACTAGTGCTCTTTGAGATGCCTACCGTTATGTTTGCAGCGCAGTTTATTGGCCTGTTAATACGCAATTATTAATTGTGGCTTCTGAGTTTTCATGTACGTTTACATTAACAGTATATGGACGTCAATTTTTCCCCACTTGTTTTCCGAATGGTCCTGTGCGTGGACTTGTATGTCCTACATAATTATGATTATTAATAACCACAAATCCACGTACGGTCCGTGGTCTTGTAGTTACTCCTGGGTAGTCCTCTCATATTTTGTTCGCCCATAAAACACATATTTAATTAAAAATTTAATTTCAATAATAATAACATAACAACACTACCCGCTTATTATTATTATGCATTTGTGTGAATATTCAGGGTTGAATTCTTGTCGGTATTAATAAAAACAAAAATCTTAAAATTCTTAGGAGGATATTTTTTATGCACAAACAAATGAAAAATTGCATAAATTTTATTGCTTAAATTTATTGCAATGACTTTTAAACAATTTTTAGATAATCAAGGTTGATCATTTGGTCCTATATGTCTGTATGATTTCTTCAATGTTTAATTGTTCATCTTTTGAATTTTGAATTGTTGCCTTTTCCTTACCTTTTCCACAATTGTCTTGTTTTCCGCTCAATACTTTTACTTTAAGTCTATTTTGTTTAACACACATATTTATTATTACAATTACTATAATTATTACTGTTATTAAAGTTATGGAACCTAGGCCATAATTTACTGCTTTTTGGTATCTTAGTTCTTTTATAGCTTCTATATTGCTTAATTGATTGAATACAATTTCGTTGAAAGATGTTTTTTTCAAATACAATCTCATTTTTTCCTATGGGTACTATGAATCTTTCCCGGTATTTATAAATTTTGTTTGAAAATTTATCTTTTCCAATCTGAATTGTGCAATTATTATATGTTATGAAAAAACTCCCCTTTAGTTTTATATTCCTATTGTCACAAGTGCTATTCAAATTCGAGTTCCTGAAATTCTTCAAAATAATGGGATTATCTTGAATTTGAATTAATTCCTGGTTATTATTTTCACTTATGGGGCATTTTGCTTTGTATATACAATTATTTCTTTTTCTAAGTTCAAATACTGACCTGTCTCTTTCAAATGTATATGGTTTTTTGAAATGTATACAACGAATTCAATTTCAGCCTCAATTTGCTTAAAATCATTGTTTGGGATTGGTATTATTAATTCCTTATGTACATTAATAGATTCTGTCGGCACTTTAATGACAAAAATTAAATCTTCTTTATAAATGGCTAATCCTAATTTTATATTTAGTAATTTTTAAAAATCAATGTTGTATTCCGCGATTTCTTCGCTTGTTAATATATTGGGTTAAATTATTCCTGTTCTTGCAGCTGCTATATTCTGCTGAATGTGATCAATTTTCTCTTTCAATATGTTAAGCTTAATCATATGCTCAAAAAATATACTATCTTCATATATATCGTAGCTATTTTTATCTATTTTATTTAATTGCTTTAATACAATTTTTCTGTCATTTTCAATGATTGTTTTAGGTGGTATAGTGTTTTATTAAAATTTTCATTTATTTTTACCTGTTGATTCATATTAGATATTATGTTATGATTGTTTTCATTCACTACTGCGAAGTGTGCTTCAATAGTTTGCACATACCGTTAGCACATACACCGATTTCATAACCGTACCTAATCCATTAATAAGTCCTCTTTTTTGCCTATGTGGGATAATAGTATGTCATTTATTCTTTAAACTAATTATTTCGGTTTTTAGTAGGTATTGATAATTTGTCTTTTTTATGATTTCTAAAAATGTTTCGAAGCTCTCCACAATATCTGGGATTTCCTTGGGATTTATGTAATGTAAAATTAATTCGTATTTGCTTATTATCTCCTCCTGGCCGATATTTACCAGTGCATACCCTTGGTCCGATGAAATTTGCTCGATTACCAGCATTTGACTACACATGATATATTAGTACCACCATGACATGTTAGATATATTAGTACCATCCGCAAATTTTAACCCTTAACTACAGACGTCCGATTATAGGAACGTTATAACAGACCACCGGTATTTTTTACCTGTTATACCAAATTAAAAAAAATATGTATATAGCAACTGGAAAATAAATATATTATATGCTTTTACATATTTCTAGGGTTTCTAGATCTAGTCAAAGCTGTAAAATTATTGAGTTACACACAAGTTACACAAGTTTTATGGGAAATATATATTTAATGAAATTTTTTCATGTATTTTTCAATGTTGTAGAAAAACGATTATAAATAACATGTCAACGAACAAAAAATCTTCTTATTAAACAAACATAAAAAATAATAACTCCAGATAAAAAAATACCATTATGAATGAAAAATAAGCATTTGAAAAAAAACCTGCAAGGGGTAAAGTATGGAAAAAAATCAAGTTGCACACTCCCTGCAAATCCTTTCGGTGCATTGCAAACATATTGGCGTCTTGCATATTACGCATATATGAGTTGTCTTTCTCTCATTTTTAGCTGGACACCTTCTACAGGTTGTTCTTTTAATATTGGAAGCTTGAGTGGTTTCAGAATAATGAGTCTCAATTTGTAGTATACGCTGAAGTGAAAACCGAATGTCGCGGGGAAGGCGCACATTTTGAAGTCTGCGTTTCATTTCTGGCATGATCAACATCATACCTAATTGTTTGCCAAAACTATAACGGTCCATTTTTTGATTATCGCGATATGATTGATGCGTGATAAAGGAATTCACAGATGCTATATCTATAAGTCTATAGAAAATGGCCATGGGCCAACGACGAGTCTTGCGACTAGAACAATAGATGCTGCATTTTTGGTCTAGACTATCTACCCCTCCTTTTGTTAAATTGTAATATTCAATTATTTCCGGTTTGCCAGTTTGAACATCGTTGGTTTTATTATGATGCATTGACGAAACAAGCAATACCGCTTTGCTTTTTTTTGGGACATAGGATAATAATGTCATGTTACTTGTAAATCCATAAAGAGACGAGTCAATTTCTCTTTGACGTGCCGGGAAAAACGAAGGTGGAATTTCAGCTTTATTTTTCTTTAAAGTCCCCACAAAGGTCAGCTTTTTACTTTTCAATACATTTATTACTTCTATAGAAGAAAACCAATTATCGGCGGTAATATTGCGGTTTGTGTTATAAATAGGTCTCGCAAGCTTTAACACAGCTTGTGTAGGCTTTGAATATTTTTTTTCATCCTCACTGAGGTCATACCCATCTGAGTCTTTTCCGCAATAAATATATGCATTAAGGAGGTATCCTGTCCTTGCATCGGTTAGCGCCATAACCTTTAATCCATATTTGGCAGGCTTAAGAGGCATGTACATTTTAAACTTGCATCTACCGCGAAATGAAACTAGCATCTCATCTATACAAGCATTTTCACCGATAGTATATACAGATTGACAGTTCGAGATAAATGCGTCAAAAACTTCTGATATAGCAGATAATGGATCTCGTATTATCCGTTCGTTTCTAGTTTCCGCATCATCAAACCTTAGACAAGAAAGAACTATTTGAAATCGATTACTATTTGTCACACATCTAAAAATATCTCGACCAGTTCCATCCGTAGCGAAAATTGATCGAATATTTTCGTGATTTGATTTGAAAATTGAAGTCAATATCAATAATCCCAATAACGCTTTTAATTCTATAAGATCTAAATCTCGGAGATCAGTATTATTGGCGCCATTTTTATATTTCTGCCTTATTTTCATAATTCTTGCATTGGTTGAGCGAAGAATGAGATTTAGAATAGCATTATCAAAGAACAGGTTCCAAACTTCCTCAGGATCAGCAGTATGCGTTGTGTGTCTTCTAAGGCCAGGGTACTTGACAACGATGTTATGTTGCAATGTTCTGGTATGTTTAGGTACTGCAGGATCCTTTGACCATTTAAAACGATTTCTTCCGTAGAAATAGGTGGTACTTTGAACAGCATCAGGGTCTGAATTTTCTTTTTCTTCATCTTCTGCATCTATTTCTGATTCAGTGTCATGATCGGATTGCACATAGTCATCATCTGAACCTAAATCACTTATATCAGAATCAATCTCTTCTGCCCATCTTTCAACGATTTCTTCAAAACCCTTATCTCCAATTTTAACCCTCTTTGAGGGTCCAGGGTTAATTCCGTCGTCCATTTCTATAATCTAAAATAAAAACACAGAACAATAACATCAATAAAATCACTTATTATCCAGTTTAATTATAACATGATTTAATAAAATACTTACGTGAATAAAATACTTACGTAAGATTTACGTAATTTTTTATAAAACCAATCTGTCGGGTTTCTTTATAATTTTCTCTATTCTGGTTTAGTTTGCCAATAGTTCTCTATTTAATAATTTGTATTCTGTGCTTTATTATATTCCTATCAATTTTATTATTCTGTACGTTTAATGGTGCTGTTTGTATAGTGGAGTGGTAATTATTATTATAGAAATGAATAGCTTTCTGTACTTGCTGTTTAATTGGTAACCGCTCGTATTTTTTCGGTTAGCGTATTTTTAAATCTGCATGCTGGGTACAAATATAAAAAGTGCATTCACAAATAATCATATTACCTATACCTATTTGTACCCAGCATGCAGTGTATAACTCTGATTTAGAAATTTTTCAACAGTTTGATACTGATTTTTATTAATTGCTCTCTTATTTTATTGAACTATAACTTCTAAACAAATCCAGATCACAAATATTTTTACTCTCATTTGGATTAGAATGTTGGTTATTCAAATTAAAAACTTACATATCAGAGCTATACATTATTACCTAAATCTAACATTGTAGGTTTTCCAATTGGAAAACACTTGCGGCCGCTTGACCAACATCTTACCGTGATCCATCGGTGGCAGAGTCCGGAAACCTGAAGAAGTGACCACCGCCTGCACATCCAACTTTACTGCATACTCACACACTTGGCATTTTTTAGCAAAATTAGAATTCCATGGAATGTTTAAATTTTTTTTTAAATTTTGCAAATTTAAAAATAGTGGTGAAAAAATATATAGCGAAAAAGACCCAGCGCTGCAAATTAAATTCAAAAAAGAAACTTGAAAAATACGAAACCAATGAAACGTATTGAAGCGTGTACATAAATTATGCGAGTATGTTTTACGTAACAATCTCAATAATTTAACACGTAAGTAAATGTTTGTACTGAAGACTACCAAAATTCCAAGCTCAGTAGCTAAGTAGTTTCAAGCCCAGTAGCTAAGTAGTTAGCAAGCTATAATGGTTTAATATACTGGTTTAATGAGTCTTTATGTAATAATTAACGATAAAATTTAGTTTATACCAAATTACAAAATGCAGGCAACACTTTTTTCATATGAATGCTAAAAAATGTACTTAAAACACTACGAGCCGCATAAGCAGGTAACACTAAAATGATCAAATCTAGCTGTGAGGTCAAAAAATAATTAAGGAATGCCAACGCCAGTATTTATATGCATTTTCTTTTTTAAGAGTTTCTTATAAGGATGAATTCATCACAATTATGTTGAAAAACTAAGATGTGTGCAAGTAAACGCAAATAAATCATTTCGTATATATTTTCAATGTGAATACTGAATATATTGAATTTAACTAAACTATTCAGGTTAGAAAAATAAACTGTTAAATTATTTATATTACTTCAAAATGAAGATAGAATATATAAAATAATTACATTAATTCACATTATTATTAATAATACATTATTAAATAAATTCTTTTAAATATTTGTTTAATTAATTTTACCATCACTTATATTGTAAAATTGACATGAATGCTTATTAAATGCTAATTAAAACGTTATACCACATTTAATTTCGTTTATATTCTCATAAAATATTAACAATATTTTAATTTAAGGTGAAGATTATTAAAACACATATACGGTAATTTAATTGTTTGGCGAGTGATTAGTAAACATGAAAATGAAAACAAAGCCTTTCACTTGGATTTAGGGTAATGTTAATAAAGCAACATGCAGAATTTGTTTAAGTAAATTGTTTTAAATATTTGTTTAATTTATTTTACCCTCTTTGGAATTATTTGCCCCATTAAATAAGTCACTCCACTTTTGCGAATCACTAAATTATTGCATGAAATTTCATTTCATTTATTTCCTCATGCTTACAAAAGCGCAATGTTTTTGCCGATAAATTATTAGATATATTATTGTCATCAAACAAAGTACGAACACAATGCATGTACATAGATTAAAGCATAAAAGTGTACATGAAATAGAATTTAATTTTATAATTCAATATCTAAGTTGGAATATCTAAACAAAGGTGGTGGGAATTTTAGACCGAAATGTCATTGGGGTCTGAAACTCAAATATTGTTTGGGTCCGTAACATGCAATTCCGCAAATTGTTTGGGTCTGTAACATCGATTTCCTGGAATTCCATTGTTTGTTTGGGTCTGAAAGTCACTATGTCAAAATTTCCGGTGTGGCTATTGCTTAGCAAAATGGATTTGAATCCCCTCTTCGTCGCAAAACTGTTTTATATTTATCGTATTAAATTCATTATCGCATATTGGTTTTTTCATTTTCCCCTTTATATATATAAATTGCCTAATTTTCCCTATTAGCGTTAAACTATTTCGGTCTTCAAGATAGAAACAGACAGTATGTTTAGAAAATTTATGTATAAAGTTTACAAAGGTGTGTGTCGAATTTACGTATGTATCTAAGTGAATTATTTCATTTATATCTGATGGTGTTTCTGTTATTTCAAATTTTTTTTAATTGGGTTCCGGTCGTACCTTCCTGGCGTACATATTTCACAATTATTTATTATTTTATGTATGAATGTTTTCAGCTGGGGATGGTATATTTTCAGCTTAATGTTCTCGTATGTGGGTATGATGCCAGAGTGACCCGTTTCATATTTGTGAAAAAGAGATATCTGTTTTGACAACTCATATTCGTTTACGATATCCTTTGCGAAACGAGAGCATCTTACAAATATTATTTGCGTCCTATCTGAGAATGTTCTAATTAATATATCTTGAAGTTTGTTATAAGTGTGATCATCAAGCTCTGTATATATCCCTATTTTTCTATTAGGTATGTGCCTTCTATGTCTTCTATGTCTTCTATACTATGTCTTCAACATTTCCATTGTTGAGATCGTGTTTGTCAATAAAAATTCGCTTGTTTTTAAAAATTATAATGCTTTCGATTTCTTCTGTTCTGTTAAAATTATTTGTGTTTTAAAGCGGTTTATAACTGTGCCTAGTATTACAAAATGATCATTAAGATTTTTTTCTTGAGAGTGTATAGTGTGAACGTCGAAGGACGGTGATTCATCTCGTTGCTCTCCAGCGTTTACATTTTTAATTTGTAACATGTCATTTAAAGTGATTAAAAAATCATCGGAATCTAACATATTTATTTCGCAAGTTTCACAATTAGTTCGACTCAGGAAATCAGCTATCTTATTTCCCTTGCCTTTAATATAATCGATTTTTGCATCGTATTCACCTAATTGTACTAACCATCTTTGTAACCTCGGGTTTATATCTTTACCAGAATTCTTTGATTGCAACCACTTCAGTGGTTGATGATGAAGATCAAATTCCCTTCCAAAGATATAGCGCCTGAAATATGTTACGCCCCATACTATTGCCAACAATTCTTTTTCTATTGTGGAATAGTTCTTTTCATGGTCATTTAATGTTCGAGATGCAAATGAAATTGGGTGACCCTCTTGCGTTAATACTGCACCAATTGCGATGTTGCTAGCATCAGTAATTAATTTAAAACGTTTGTTAAAGTTTGGGTATCGCAAAATAGGTGGGTTTGTAATGATATCCTTAAGTTTTTCAAATGCAGCGATGTAATTGGGGTCATTAGTATTGACTTTTGTATTCTTCTTTAAATATCTGAATGGGATAATCTACTTTAGAGTAGTCCTTAATAAATTTCCTGCAGAAACCAGTGATTCCCAAGAAAGGTTTTATTTGCTTTTGGTTAGTAGGCAGTTTTAGGTTCTGGATAATTTAAATTTGGTTTAACGGGATTTGAATTTGCGGGATTTGATTTAATACCTTCTGGTGTAAGAATGTGACCTAAATATTCGGTTTCTTTCTTAAGAAAGCTGCATTTGTCTACTTGAATTCTAAGCTTTGCTTCTTTTAATCTTTGAAATATTTTCCTTAAGTTGTCTATATGTTCCGACAGTGATGTGCTAAAAATTAGAATGTCGCCTAAATAGACAACACAGATTCTATTTATATATTCTCGTAGGCATTTTTAAGCCCAAACGGCATACGAATAAATAAATAAATGGTGTGGAAAAGGCGGTTTTTTCTCTATCGCTTTCTTTCATTAAGATTTGATGAAATCCTTTTGCGATGTTTATGGATGAAAAATATTGTGCCTTGCCTAATTTGTCTAAAATTCCATTTATGTTAGGAATAGGAAATTTGTCACTTACAGTAACTTCTTTAAGTTTTCTGTAGTCAATAATTATTCGCCACTTTTGTGCACCAGATTTATACATCTTCTTTGGTACATAGGGGGCTATTATAAGGAGAGTTACTTTCTTTAATAATATTTTGTTCTAACATTTCTACTATCTGCTTTCGAATTTCTTTTTCATGAATTTGAGGGTACCTGTAACTTTTTGAGTAAATTGGTCGATCAATTGCTGTTACGATTTCATGTTTTATTTCATAGGTAAAAGGAAGTTTATCCCCTTATTTAAAAAATAATTCGTTAGATTCTTTCAGTAATACTTTTAATGCAGCGATTTCTTCTTGATTTAAATGACTGAGGTCTAAATTATCCTCTTCACTGTGTTCCAGCGCACAGATTTCTGGTTCATTGTGGGGATTAAATGTTTCGAAGTGTATAGTGGTTTTAAAAACTGCAATAAATTTATTCTCTATATCGATCTTCGCTTGAAGAGCGGTAAGAAAATTTTGGCCTATTATAGCTTCATAATTTTGACTGTTAAAATTAATTACCATTCACGAGAAGGTACCTGAGACACGAAATTCTCTAGGTATGGGGGTGATTATTTTGTACTTTACTTCATTGATTCCATTCAGTGTTCTGTACCACAGTGATGTAGGGAGTTTTTGTTGCGGGAAATCGTATTCCAGAATATTTGGTTTAATTATACTAGTGTCAGATCCGGTGTCTATAAGGCATCTTATTACTTTAGTGCCTAATATTATAATTATTATAGGTAATTTACATGTTGAGGCTATGTTAAAAAATTTACATCTTGTTGCACATTACCAATGTCCATTGGTTCTGGATTTGGGTTATAGTTATTTGGTTGACGGAACTGATTACTATTACCATATAAATTTCTGCTCTGACTTGAGCCTGATTGATTTTGAAATTTGTTTGAATTAAAATTGCGTGTTTGGGTTGATTTCTTATATTGTTGAAATTTGTGTTTTGGTAGTTTTTCGAAATATTATTGTATTAATTTCGGGATTGATTCGATTTATTGGTATTTGAGTTTCGAAATTGATTTGAATTTTGAGCTGAATACTTAAATAAATGATCAAATTATTTTGCTCTTGAATTTTTTTAATTGGTTGTTTTCAATGTGTTTGGGTAAATTTCCATTATTGTTACTATATAATCGATTCCTATTCGTATTAGATCTATGATTAAAATCAATTGCACGTCTATCCGTGAGCAATTTTAATTTAGTGTATTTTACAATTATATCGTTCATATTTTCATTGTTGCCGATATGGGCTCTTATTGGGCCACCTATTTTCTCTAGCATTATATCAACTATGTCCCTATCTACATTTTCTGGTTTATAAATGAGGATCTGATGAAAATACTTCGTTTATTTCATATTTGGATGTTTCATATATTGAAAAAAGTTCATTTAAATTGTTTACTCTGACTGATCTGCAGTAGCTAAAAATTTCTGCGTAAGTTTTCCTTGGGCGGCATTCTTGTAATATTTTTTCCTTTACGTCATTCCATGTAGCATCTTCGTCGAGCTTTCTTATTTTGTGACCAGCATTACCCAGTACTTTCTCATTCGTTATTATTTGTAAGCAGTATTTTTGGAGTCTATCATCTGGTTGGCAAAGAGCGATACAAGATTCCACACCTCTTATAAAAGCTCCGGAATTATGCTGGTTATCTAGGGGTTTTATCCTCCGGAACTTCTCCATCACATCCTTTGGTGTCATGCCAAAATGGTTCAAGGCTCCATGTTGTGGCTGTTGTTGTTCATTCGTGCTTCTTGTTGACGCAATGTTGCCTCTAGTTGAGCTATTCTTTGCTGGACTTCCTCCATCTTGTTTCTGGCTAATGATCGGTAAAGATCGAATAGTTTCTCACGTCGCATAAATCGAGTAGTGTTATTCTTCAGAAATATTCACCACAATTTTAGTTAAAAAACATTTTCTTCAAGAATATTGTTCCGATTTTATTAAGAAAAATTGTCCAGGATTTTTACAATTTATTGAAAGTTTTGCGAAATATTTCTTTAGAGTATTTTTCACGACTTTTTCAGAATGTGTGACGTAACATTTGTGAAAGGTAGTGGAGGTTTCGTGCATGATGTACTTTGCCAGGCTTGAACTGTCGGCATAATGGGGGGGGGGTTGCTTTACAAACTTTACATTGACCAACATAATCACTTACCGAGCGAACTAGCCCTTGCCAATAGAAATATCGCCTCACTCTGTCTAATGGTTTTGCAATACCACCGTGAGAACTGTATGGTGAATCATGAGCGTTTTTAATTACGGAAATTCGTAAGGATGTAGGAACAACAAGTTTCCACGTATAGTTTTCCTGCTCCGGTTCGTCAGTGTAATGTTCATTACGATAATATATGAATTTATCACAAATCTGAAAATCTGGATATTTATCTAGGTTAAGTCTCATTTTATCGCGCAATTCACTATAACCCTTTCCTTCAAATGCGGGAGAAGATAGATCTATACTTGCTTCTGGTTTAAAATCTATAGCGATCCCATCTACGTTTTCAGAATGAACTCGTGAAAGTGCATCTGGCACTACATTAGCACTACCCTTACGATGTTGTATGGTAAAATCAAATGATTGCAATTTTAAAGCTCAACGCGCAAGACGTCCGCTCAGGTCATTCTGATTCATAAGCCACTTTAGGCTGGCATGGTCGATGATAACTTTAAAGCTCTGACCCTCTACATAGGCTCGAAATTTTCTTATGGCTAAAACTGCCGCTAAGCATTCCTGCTCTGTTACCGAGTAATTCCTTTGAGCTTTATTTAGTTTTTGCGACATAAATGCAATTGGAACTTCTTCTCCCTGATCAGTTTCCTGTGCAAGTACTGCATCAATTCATGACTGACTGGCATCACATTGTATAATAAAAGGTTTGGCAAAATCGGGGTTTGCCAACAACGGGGCATTCGTAAGCTTATGCTTTAAAAGATCGAGTGACGATTGCGCCTCTGACGTCTACTTAAAAGATTTAGATTTCTTCAAAAGTTCGGTTAAAGCATGGGTGATTTCTGCGAAATTCCCTATAAATCTCCTGTACCTACCGACCATTCCTAGAAATCTACGGAGTTGACGAATTGAGGCCTTTACTGGGTCAGTTTTTAAGGAACCTTGCCCTACTATATATCCGAGGTAATGCACTTCTTTTAAACAAAATTTACTTTTACCTATATTAATCGTAAGTCCTGCTTTTCTGATATGATTGGCAACCTTATTAAGAGTTTCCACGTGAGATTCAAAATTCTCGGATACAATTAGTAGGTCATCAAGATAAACAAATACCTTTTCCTTATGATCATGCGGAATGACTTTATCCATTAGTCTACACATCGTCTGGGGAGCGTTGCATAGACCAAACGGCATTACCTTATATTGGTAAAGCGGTCTATTAGGTACCGTAAATGGCGTTTTCTCACGTGAGCTTAATTCAAGTGGGATTTGCCAAAAGACGTCTTTCAAATCAAGACTTGAAATGTACTCAGCTTTTGGCAATCTGCTCAATATCCCCTCAATGTGTGGCAAAGGGTAAGCATCCTTTACTGTTAGAGCATCCACTTTCCTGCTATCTAAGCAAAGACGGTTCTTTCCCTGTTTGCGTACTAACACTACAGGTGAAGACCAAGGACTATTCGATTCCTCAATTATTCCCATTTCTAGCATGCGATCAATTTCTACACACATTGACATTTCTATGGCTAGCGAAATTGGGAAGTGTCGCTGTTTTATTGGCTTCGCCTTATTAACATCTATTACGTGCTCAACTAATGTGATCTTTCCTAGTCCTTGCCTTTCAAAGCTCGGAAAGCTTGATATTACCTCTCCTAAATTCCTCTTTTGAATTTCTGTCAATAAATGACAGTTGTCGTCTTTATTATCTATTTTTATTTCACTAACAATAACATCTGAAGCTATTTGAAAATATTTCCAAAAATTTATTCCCAAATACAGGTTTTGCAACAGGGATGGTATAATAAAAAATTCGATGGGTTTAGTCGCAGATTTAAAAGTAACGTCCAACTTAATAATTCCTAAAACTTCCTGCTTAGCGCCATCTGCGGTACGAACAACTGAATTTGAAATTTTTCTATAGTTTTGGTTTGCGGTGAGAATTTCCTTATCCAATTTAGAGCCTATACAGCTTACGGAAGCCCCAGAATCCAATAGGCCTAAGACTTCTTTTCCTAATACTGATACAGTAGCATATGGTCTTATATCGTTATCTATATGAATAATAGCGGAAATTAGGTTCTTCTTATTTGATTTAACTTTTGTCCAAAACACTTTCGCTATTTTTGCTGATCGCGATGTTTTAAAAATTCTATCTCGCCCAGCATTGTATTCAGAAATGTGGTCGTATGGGAAATAGGTTGGGAAATTTTTTGGATCCTTCGGCTCTTTCTAAAACTTTTGTTGGTTTCGGGAAGCCCCGTATGAATTCCTGGTTAACTGTCCCCTGGGATGCTGATGGCTGTTGTGAGCATCCCTCTCCGAGTTTTCCGAATTGGTACAATTTGGACAACTAGGAAAAAAGAAAGCGGGCAAACCACACCCGTAAAAAACACGCGACGCGGCTTAAGGCAGGTTTTGTATTTGTGACCATCTTCTTAACAATTCCAACATTTCCCTTCTACTATATCCAAAGCTGAAATTTCACTGTCACAAATCTCGTTAATTTCAGAATTATACCGAGGAGGTGGAATGTATGCCTTTTGGAACTGCGACCTATTTGCCATTTCCAAAAAAAAATTCTCGACGCATACAAGCCCTTCGAAGATCCGAAATGGAAACTAATTCTAAATGCAATAATTCCAAGCGAATGTCAGGCTGAAGATTCCTAACAATCATTGCTACAAGCTCTTGCTCTTGTAAAGAATGCGTAGTCCATCAGCAATTGCTAAAATACTATCCAAATAACTTTCAAACTTCTCTCAATTTTTTTGTTTACGGTTACGAATCGCTTCCTTAACATCGAAATCGGTTCTATACTCTTTAAAATTTCTCCGTAAGTCATCGCAAATATTATACCAATCTAAATCAGTAACTGTGTGGTGATATCTCCAAAACCAACTCTTCGCTTTACCCTCATACAAAATATGAGCATTTTGGCAAAGTGCATTAAAATTTCCTCCTAAAGTCGTTTGAGTTAAGGCACTCACACGACATATAAACTCATCTACCGATATGCTATTTATCGAGCCTTCGAATGTTAACT
>OZ016504.1:4313170-4340648 GCA_963966595.1 Physocephala rufipes | reverse complement strand
ATATATATATATATATATATATATATATATATATATATATATATATATATATATATATATATATATATATATATATATATATATATATATATATATATATATATATATATATATATATATATATATATATATATATATATATATATATATATATATATATATATATATATATATATATATATATATATATATATATATATATATATATATATATATATATATATATATATATATATATATATATATATATATATATATATATATATATATATATATATATATATATATATATATATATATATATATATATATATATATATATATATATATATATATATATATATATATATATATATATATATATATATATATATATATATATATATATATATATATATATATATATATATATATATATATATATATATATATATATATATATATATATATATATATATATATATATATATATATATATATATATATATATATATATATATATATATATATATATATATATATATATATATATATATATATATATATATATATATATATATATATATATATATATATATATATATATATATATATATATATATATATATATATATATATATATATATATATATATATATATATATATATATATATATATATATATATATATATATATATATATATATATATATATATATATATATATATATATATATATACGTGTGTGTGGGAACGCTCCCAACGCAACGACTTATGACTAGAAGTGGACGGATTTACTAAACATTCATGCTTCATACAACCCTGACTGTCAGACTGAAATCGGACGAGAACTTATGCTGTGTAACAAGCCGTCAAGCATGAATAAGATAGATGTAGAGAAAAGGTCAGATTTAAAGCGACCGCCAAGCCGTTAAGATCGACATATTTGATTTTCGCCATAAGTTTGTATCAAATAAATCGAAGGAATTTATCAAAGGAAAACGTGTTTCAATCCTGGACGAACCCCACGAATTGGTGTCAGAAGTGGGATTTAAGTGAATTTCTGATATATTCGTTTGTAAGAAGGTACAAGAAAAGGCGCAGCATCGCCCTCGCGGTTACGAAAGACAATTGCAGTTTTTGGCGGAGCGCTGAAGTTTTCGCAGTTTTGCATTCCATTTCCAAAGTTTTCGAAGTTCTCCATTTTGGTTTGTCCGCTGTTCTTCGGCACGCAACTGGTACGATAAAGGCGCATCATCGCCCTCGTGGTTATGAAAGGTAAGGCATTGTATCGACGGTAATTTCTGGAATAGTCGCTTGTGTGCTGTGTATTTTGGCGAAGCGCTGCAGACGGTGGCAGCGAATGTTTTCGCAGTCCTTCATTTTGATTTTGTTCGCTGTTCTTCTACACGCAGAAAATACACGAGAAAAGGCGCAGCATCACCGGTTTGGTTACGAAAAGTAAAGCACCGTTAAAGTTAAGTGAAATATTAGAACTATATCCAATTTTTCTGACTATTGAAAAGAATTCATTCTTATTCGTCATAATAAATATTTTTTTTTTGTATGAAAAATGGAATTATATGAAGGACGGTATAACGATGCCAGATGTAATTAAATTCTCAAGGATTTTATGTGTTGCATTGTTTAATAATAACTGATTTTTGTATTAAAAGCAATATCTGTATGTGAAGTCAAAATTATTTAATGCGAAACAAGATCTAACCAAATCTCCGAATGTAGTATCTGTTACATTGTTTTATAATCACTGATTTTGTATTATAAGCAACCTTTGTATGTAAAGTTGAAATTATTTAAGGCGGTATAAGCACACAAAGTCGTATCTGTTACATTGTTAGTAGACAGACATGGAGCGTAAACAGATTCTTAGTATGAGTATTGTCTCATTGAAGTTAGAATTAACCAGGTTAGGCTTACCAATAACGGGACGTAAACTTACGCTACAAGACCGACTGTTGGAGCATTTTGGGCTGAACGCGGATGAAGAGGATGAATCTTCGTATGACGACGCTGGGAGTTCTCGCAGCGAAGCTGCACCCGAAACAACACCAGTGGTCGAACGTTCGACTTTTACTCTGCGCGACATAGAAGATGCGTTGACGTCTTTTTCGGGCACAGGCCAGCCCAGCATAGAGCAAGGGCTAGAAGATTTTGAGGATAACGCAACAACAGTAAAGTGGAACGATCTACAACTTTACGTTTATGCAAAGAAACTGCTAAAAGGGGGTGCGAAATTATTCGTTCGAAGCCAGAACGGCATTAACAGCTGGCGCTCGCTAAAGCAAACACTGAAGGAAGAATTCGGAACAAAACTGTCATCGTTAGAAGTGCATCGGCTGCTTCAGAATCGTCGAAAGCGACAAGGGGAAGATTGCCGTGAATATTTGTACACCTTAATGGAGATCGCGAAACCTCTCAACTTAGATGATGTCAGTAATTGAATATTTTATCGAAGGTATACCAGACAGCCGAATAAATATAGCGAATCTTTACCAGGCCAAAAATATTCGCGAATTAAAAGATCAAATCCTGGTGTATGAAAAAATAAAAGTTAGTAAGTTCCATTCTACGAATACCAACGGTCAACCATTATCCTCAAGCAAAACACGGTAGAAGAAACGCGTAAGAACTGCTATACTTGCGGCGATAGCGCTCATTTGGCCCGGAACTGGCCACAAAAACAAATGAAATGTTTTAGATGTGGAGTTCAAGGCCACCGTGCATCGGAATGTATCAGAAATGATGGCCGTATTAAGATGGAGAAGAGCAATATAAACATGTTATCTAGAAAACATTACGGAGCCCCGAAACCTAAAAATAATATTGGTCTAATTTTCGAGGAAATTATAATAAACAATCAGTTTGTCTCCGCTCTTATCGATACCGGCTGTGATTTGTGTCTGATGAGGTACGACACACTGCTGAGAGTTGGTGATTTTCAACTGAACAATGACAAAAGACGTTTGACAGGGGTTGGCGGATTCGAACTGGTGACACTTCGTAGTTTTACAGCCAACACGAGAATTAGCGGTACGGAACTAAATTTGACATTCCATGTAGTAAAGGAATGCGATATCAATTTTGCTGCTGTCATCGGTAACAGCATCCTAGAATTCGTTAATATTGAAATTAGGCAAGACGGTTTCAAATTAAGACTGAAGAAAATTGTCGAAAATGTTGAAGTCAGTGCGCCCGGAGAAAAAATTGATAATGAGAGTAACTACCAACCGAAGGAAGAGTTCGAAGATTTGTGGCTAATGGCTGCTACAGACACTACAAAGGAACTAGATGTAGACCTGTCTCACCTGAGGGGAAGTCACCTCGCAACTGTTAAGGCGATGATTGAAACATACAACTCGGAGAAGAATTTAAGTTCACCTGTGGAAATGAAGATTCTCCTGTCAGATGATATCCCTGTGTGTGAGCGACCTAGACGTGCTTCATACGCCGACAAGTGTATAGTGGCCGAGCAAATCGCTGAATGGCTGCACAACAGAATCATACGCCCTAGTACGTCTGAATATGCATCGCCTGTGGTACTCGTATCGAAGAAAAATGGAAGCAAGAGGTTATGCTGCGACTACAGACGTTTAAACAAGATTATCAGAGACAACTTCCCCATGCCACTGATCGACGATGTCCTCGAACGTTTGCAAGGAGGTAAAGTGTTTACAACAATTGGTCTAGCCAACGGATTTTTCCATGTCCCAGTGGAAGAAAATTCACGCAAGTACACACCATTCGTAACTCATGAAGGACAATACGAGTTTCTCTACGTTCCATTTGGAATTTCGAACTCTCCCGCGATATTTTCACGATTTATAGCAGCAGTGTTCAGGGAACTGATACAAAAGGGGATTGTTATAGCATATATGGATGATCTTATTATTCCAGCCACTGACGAGGCAGAGGGGATCCAGAAGTTGAAAACTGCACTAGAAGTAGCGGCGCTGAATGGGTTACGATTGAGATGGAGCAAATGCCAATTTTTGCGGAGGAAAGTGAATTTCCTAGGCTATATAGTGGAAAGTGGAACAATTCGACCGTCTGAAGCAAAGACCAATGCAGTAAAGGAATTCCCAATTCCTATAGATCGCAAATCCCTACAACGATTCCTCCGTCTGACCTCCTACTTCAGACGATTTATCGACGGATACGTCGATACCATAGAGAACGTAGTAAAGTTCCAAATGACTTTCTCTAAAAAGAATATTCTTGATACGAGCTTGTTTTTAGTCGCTCTTCTTCCAGATAAAAATATTTCCCAAATTATAAAAACTGAATATATTTTAAACCAAGTGGTAACATAGGAATTCCAAAAAGCTAGCTCTAAAGAGATACAATGGTGGCGTTGCCAACATTGGGGCCATTACTCTAAAAACTGCAATCATCCGGGAAAATGTGAAGACGAACCCAATTCTGACGTGATTCCCTTCTACGTAAACTGTAACCAGTACGACCATCCGGACAGCTGGAGAAATTGTCCTTCTTCAAAAAATTCTCCCTTCGCAAATCAGAAATTAATTCTATAAATGCTTGAAATAATTTAGCTTCTCGCAATATTTCAAAAGCAGTCCTGAATTCAAATTTTATTACTCCTGGAGAATAGTTCTCAAGTCTGTTCAATAATATTCCTTCCGAGAAAGTTTCCTCCAATCATAAACCATCTTTTGTAGAAGAGTTTCTACAGGTTGCCAAAGTTTTGCGTGAACCAGAAAACTCACTTTTCCAATATCTACAGAGGACTAAATTCAATCTCAAATAGTTCTTCTCTCAAGAGTTCTATAAGCAATTCTTTAAAAGCTCTGCCAAATTATATTTTTCGTTTCAACGAAATATTTACATCTATAAACACCCAAAAAAATTCAAAATTGACGTCTCCAGATGCTCTCATAAAATATGTAAAGTATCTTAATAATAAGAAATCTGCGGGCTCTGATAGCATCTCCAATTTGTTAATTAAAAAGTTTCCACTAAAAATTTACAAATATTTAACTATATTTTTTAACAACTGCTTGAATAACGGCTACTTTCCGAATGCTTGGAAAGTCGGAAAAATCTATTCAATTCAGAAGAAGGTTGGTATAGTAGATTTAAATAATATTCGACCAATTTCGCTTTAATCACATCTTTGTAAACTTTACAAAAAAAAATACTAGAGATAAAATGGACGACGATATTAATAATCAATATATCTCCCACTTTCAATCCGGTTTTAAGAAAGGACATTCGACAATACGTGCCTTATCTAAATGCCACAATGATGTAATTTGTAATCTTCGAGAGCGAAAATGTACTGTTGCAGTGTCTCTAGATATTGAAAAAGCCTTTGATAATGCATTTCACATATTCTCCTTAATTCTCTTTAAATTACTTCAGTTAGGCTTCAGTTAACTCTGTTAAACTCTTTGAAAATTTCTCCAAAAATAAAAAAAGTTTTTGTTGAAATTGATGGTTTTCGAACAAAACTTGGCGAAGATAAATGTGGCGTTCCTCAAGGATCCATACTTGCCCCGCATTTATACAATATCTTCACGTACGATTCCCCACACTTCACTTTTCAATCAAAAGCTATTTGTATGCTGATGACTCTTTGTTATTCGCTGACAAAGAATCGGCCAAGAATGCACTTTCCTTTGTTTCGAGACATCCCGAAATTGTTAGTGAGTTCTATAAGAAATGGGGCATAAAAATTAATCCAAGCCTGAGGCACTTTGTATCAGAAGTGTTTCTGGTAAATGTGGTATCCGAAAATAAAAAAGCTTGAAGATCTTTCTAAGAGGAGCTGAAATTTCGCGTGTAAATAGCTTGGAATATCTCGGCGTCCATTTTAATAAATTCCAAAATTTAATATTCACGTTCGGTTGATTTGAAGTGACCAGAATTAACGACTGCTTTGCAATTCAAAGATTTCTTTGCAATCCAAACTTATCGATTAGGACGAAAGTACTAATTTATAAAGTTTGCGTCCGGTTATGGGTTCCCGGTTTGGTTTAGTATTTCTCGAAGTGTCATGAAGGATTTAGAGATACTAAAGAGGTAGATTTTAAGAAATTGCATTGGGAAGCATTGGCAACCCATACTATAAGATTCTTAAACGAATTTGTTTATCGAAATTCATGCATCATCCCTTTCTCTTATTATTGTTTCGATCGTTTAAAAAAAATTATCAAACATACCTTACCAAAGCAACACATTAGTCAATGGTCTAGAAGTCTGACTTCAGCCTTTCAAATACTATTTACCTTTCCCCCTTTTCGAGTTTTAAAGGAGTATATATATACTGACTCAATCCAAACTGGGCCGTCTGATAAACATACTTCATACATATGTGTAATGTTTATTATAACGTTGCCAGGGTTTTTATGAAAGACTTATCACCTGAGCGACAGAAATGTGCCCGTCTGATCGGTAAAAATAAACGCTATTCATGATAATGCTATATTGGTTTGCTTATCATGATAAAAAGGCTTATAAAGAACCAAAGGAAAAAAGGTATTAAGGTATAAAAGACATAAAAGGTAGCACAGTCTGCCAAACAGTCAATAAGTGATGGTAGTCCATTATGAAGCGCAAAACCATTAACGGTGAAAATAAAACAAAAATAGAAAGAAAAGGAATGGAATGAAAAAGGGGAGAGAAAAGGTAAATAAAAAATAGGAAAATAACAGTTACGGATTGAAGATATGGGAAGAGATTTATGAATAAGTCCTTTTCAAATTGATGAGTAGTCGTCGTCACGCTCGTCGTATTACTGTTAACCCTTTCCTGCCCGGCGTGACATATATGTTTTCCAAGTTTAAAGCAAAATATTTAAAAAACGGTGAACGGTATCATCGTGGTGGCAGGAATTTTACATAAATTTGTCCTTTTGAATGTCTAATTATCAGTTTGACTCTAGCGTTCACGTTGTGCACATACCGCCCTTTCAAAAAAGTATCTAAAAAAATTTTCAAAATTTTTGTGTGTGTGCCTTTTTCAAAAACAATTTTGGCATACGTGAGACAATTGAAACGGATTGGTTTCTGCAAATAATAAAAGTGGTAAGTATGAAAAATAATAATCCTTTAACTGGGGGCAATAAAATTAATTATTGCGTTTCTCAGAATTTTTTTACCTGATGTTACATATATGTAACATTGGGCAACCAAGGACATACTCTACATTTTTCGCAGAAAATGACTAAAAAAGGATTGTCAGAGAAGGATATCGAGTTCATCTTAGCTTGTGATTGGGATGACTCAGATCATGACGGTGAGCTGGAAGATGAAGAAACCGGAGAGGATAACTTGCTTGATGTGGAGTTCGTTGAAGAATCTAATACAGAGAAGAAAATAGTAGAAGCAGAAGTTGCCTAAGCGGAATTTCCAAGAAGTAAAAAACGAAAGTTTTCGGATTACAAGTGGAGAAAAAAACCAATTGAAAAGGTGGAAACTCAGTGGAGATATGAAGTACCTGAAGTGTTGAGTTGATTGGGTCTCCTGTTGAGTACTTCATGCAATTTTTTGATGAAGATATAATCAACAAAATTGCAGAAGAGTCTAATAAATATTGCATGCAGACGTCCGGAAACATTTTGGATTGCAAGCCGTATGAAATAGAACAATACTTTGGTATCTTGCTCTGTTTCGGGATTATTAAAATGCGTCAATATAGAATGGCGTGGTCTAATGAAATGCGATTACCTTTAATCGCAGATACTATGATAAGGAACCGATTTGATAAAATACGGCAGTTCTTTCATATTAATGATGATGCCCTCCAAAAATCTACAGACCACCCAGAGTACGACAAATTGTACAAAGTCCGCCCATTGTTGAACAAACTAAGGGATAAATACAGTAAATTGCCTCAAGAAGAATACCAATCCATAGATGAGCAAATAATTCCATTCAAAGGTAATTATAATTCTAAATTACTTTAATTTTTGCATTTCAAATAATAACTGTATATAATAATTATAATAATTTACGAATTTCTGATGTTTTTATTTCATTTTAGGCAGATCACAATTAAAACAGTGTTAGGATAAAACCCCATAAATGGGGCTTTAAAGTATTTACCAGGGCTGAATCATCGGGAATACTATACGACTTCGAAATTTATATTGGTCATGGGACCTGCGATGGTCATGGATTGGGATTCTCTTCTGACATAGTAATCCATTTAGTGGAAAAACTTCCTCGGAACCAGAATTTTAAAGTATTTTTCGGTAATTGGTTTTCATCAATAAATCTTGTCAAAACTTTAAAGGAATATGGAATACTATGTGTCGGTACAATAAGGAGTAACCGTTGCAAAAATTGTGAAATGCTAAACGAATCACAATTGAAAGAAAAGGGTAGAGGCTCTTATGATTACAGAGTAGAGACAACACATAATATTGCCACAGTTCGATGGTATAACAACAAGGTTGTTCAGCTTATATCGAATTATATCTTCACCGAACCACTTGATACCTGTAGCCGATGGGACAGCGCAAAAAAGGAGAGAGTTCAAATACCACGGCCAGCAATCATTGCACATTATAAGTTCATGGGAGGAGTTGACCTTGCCGATATGTTGCTGGAATTATATCGAGCAAATATAAAATCGGCAAAATATTATACTCGAATTGTATACTGGTGTCTTGGTACAGCAGTTGTAAATAGTTGGCTTTTATACAAAAGAGATCTAAAAGCTACTAGTACTACTACCAAACCAATGACACTGCTAAACTTCCAGGCAGCTATTGCAGATAGCCATGTAAGAAAAGGGAAGCCGACTCTTAGCACAATCCGAAAAGGCCGTCCACCGTCAATCCCGGGAACACCAGCAGACTCACCGGGAACATCCCGAAATTTCAATTTCATTCCTACACCACGGCGAGATATAAGGACAGATGGATTCGAGCACTGGGTAGTGTGGGAGGGAAGAGGGCGTTGTCGTCATTGCAAGACAAGAACTCCTACATCAAAATGCTCTAAATGTAATTTGTATTTATGCTCAAATAAAACCAATAATTGTTTTGTCAATTATCATAAATAATCATTGAAAAATAAAGAATAATTAAATAAATATTAAAAACAAAAACTCTTTTTTTATTTGGAAGAAATTTACTTTAGCTACCCAATGTTGCATATATGTCACATAGCCTAAAACTAAAAATCTTCAATTTTTTTTCTAAGTTAACAAAATACGTATTTTTAAGTAATTTCTAATCAATATACTGAATGGCGTATTTTTTTGGCTCAGGGAAAAGTTGAGCAGCAAGAATCACAAGGACTTTTGGTTGGGTGATTCGGTTTGTGAATCGCTGTCGAAGGCTACCAAGGGCATTAGAAGATAGCTGTAAAAACTTGACAACAAATGAATTGAAAGAAGCAGAAATTCATCTTTGCTGCCAAGCGCAAAAAGAAGGATTCTCTGAGGAGATAAAACGTATAGAACGGAAAGAAATAACTAAAGACAATGTTTTGTATAAACTTTCACCCTATGTAGACGATAAGGGTGTCTTACGCGTCTATGGCCGCATTGATGCAGCAAGCTGGCTTCCCTACAGTACCAGGCGAGCAATTATTTTGCCAAATAGTCATCCATTCACTATGCTTATAGTGGCACACTATCATGCGCAGACGAAGCACTGCAATATGGAAACGGCAATTTGCGAAATTCGCCGAAAATATTGGATTCCGCGCCTACGAAAATTAATGCGGAAGGTTGTCAAGGACTGCCGCATATGCAAGATGATGCGATCCATGCCAGTAGCGCCTATGATCGGTCCTCTGCCAGAGGATCGAATTACGCCATTTGTCAGGCCATTCAGCTATACAGGAATCGATTATTTTGGACCCGTTAATGTCACTGTCGGCCGTCGAACAGAAAAGAGGTGAGTCGCTTTGTTCACATGTTTGACTGTGCGCGTTATTCATTTGGACGTCGCGCACGATTTGTCGTCCGATGCCTTTATTCTAGTTTTGAGAAACTTCATTAATCGCTGTGGTATGCCGGTGAGAATCCGAAGCGATAATGGCAAACATTTTGTTGGCGCCGATAAAGAGGCGAAACGTTTCGGCGAAGTTTTTGATACTGAGGGCGTTCAAGGAGAACTGTCTTCAAAGGGAGTTGAGTGGAAATTCAATTGCCCGAACAATCCATCGGAAGGCGGAATTTGGGAGCGCCTAGTACAAAGCGTAAAAGAGGTGCTGCAAAGGACGCTAAAGGAGGTTTCACCGAGAGAGTACGTTTTCAACAGCTTAATCATTGAAGCGGATAGCATCGTTAATTCGCGCCCGCTGACGCACATACCAGTGGATCCCGATCAGGAAGAGCCACTCACTCCAATCATTTTTTACTGGGATGTGCCAATACTGCACAGACTCCAACTGTGAATGAGTCAGACGTGAAAATTTGTTCCTTGAGAAAGCAATGGCGTATCGCACGACAGCTACGTGATCGTTATTGGAAACGGTGGGTTCTGGAGTATTTACCTACTATGGAGTATTTCAATCAGACGAAACCGATTGAAGTAGGCGACGTAGTTTTTATTTGTGACCCGGGTATGCTGCGGCGGCAGTGGTGTCGCGGCTTGGTGCAGGAGGTGTATAGCGGAGGGGATGGAGTGATCAGACGAGCTAAAGTCAAAATCGCTGCGGGAGTGGTATGCCGTCCCGTCTCCAGACTAGCCGTCTTAGATGTGAATAATAGGGAATCTCGCGATTCACGGAGGCGGGGATATGACGAATTACACTGTAAAAGCTTGCCGTAGTTTTCGTTAGGTCCGTGCCAATCGTTTGTCTGTTTCGTTTCGTTGTCCTTCCTTCACCTTTCGCCAAATTTATAACTTCGTGTAAATTCTTCGTTTTTGTGTATACCAGTCTTTGTGTCGAAGTGAGCCGGACTGAGCGAAAACTGCGGTAAGCACGGTTTAAGAATTTACTGTCCAATTTATTATTGTCCTCTTTAATAGAAATAAATCATACTTCTACTTGTACTTGCATTTGTACTTGTACACGTGTATTATTAATAATTTCAAAGCCGGTCCACGACAAAAACCAAATGAGGAAAAATATCAAAAATAATCAAAAATAATTCCGTTGGAAGTTAAAAAAATGGGAAAAACTACGTTTTCAAATATTTCATCGCCCATATCGAGAGTAATAGTGAATTAAATACATGAAAATTATGTCACCGTTGCGGTGGTGAGATCAAAAACGAGATAATTCTCCATCACGACTACTACAAATTGATATTTTCCAAAATCACCAACACCTCAAGCTCGAAAATATCGCTTCATAGCCACTTTTCAGCTTCTCAACGTCTTTCATTAACATTTTTCTAACAAAAGCTTCCTGCTAAAAAATACAACTGTTTAAAAACTTGACAATGGCAAGAACTGCGCTTTCAAAATTTTGTCCCCCAATTTCGAAAACATTGGCGAACGAAATCGGTGAACATTAGTTCGATTGTACAAACACTTCAATAATAATCTGTGGTTAACTGAGAACATTCGACGTTAGGGCCTTTAGAAGTTAAGTATTTTTTAAAATCGCAAATCTCTTAAACTAAAATAATGACTTGTACATTTGTAGTTGTTACTTATGTTAACATAATTCCACTTTATTAAAGCCTCTCCCAACACTATTTCGCTTCTTTCGAAAATACCAGCACTGAAGCATTTAAAAATAACAAGAACAAATCTTTAAGCATATCGTTCGTCATCCATAAAAGAATAAATAAATACAATTTATTCAAATTTTGTAATCTTACTTTATATTACCAAAAGTGTACGTATATTACTCATTCTTCAAATTCGCACAGATCTTTAATTATTCTGTTAAAAGTTTGTATCTCCCTGAATTTATATTTTTTATTTTAAATATTTTACTTTATTATTTTTACGGCTGATGTACTGGATCTTATTCACACAAAGATATGGCTTTAGGAAAGAGTATGATTAGGTGGCCGTGTCTGTGGCTTTTCACCGCCGTTTTTGTGAGATGATAACATAACGGGACACTTTTTTAAATACTACACCTTCCATTTTGAATATTTTCTGATGTTGCTGTTTGTATTCTTATTTTGTTTCTTTATATTCTGCCTTTCTACATTTTTCCTTTTAATTGCGTGATTAGCTTCTTGTGGTGAAGGCGCTGTGGTTATATTTGCCATCCTTTTGTGTCGTATTTAATTTTGTATCAGTCGTTCTGCATACTCATAATGGTTTTGTGTTACATACCAGACGAAAATTTAATTCTTCAAATTTCCCTAGTTACCGATTCAAAAGTATGGTAGCACTTCCTTTGAGAAACCAGCTTACTCTGTGACAATTTTTTATCTTAATCGAGTGGAACGCCTATATGAATGCACCAACTAAACAAAGCATATAAACTGTGGTATTGTCTAAAATGTGTGCAGCATTTTATATTACTACTGTAACCATATAGGCCGCTATTACATTGCAGTTACTTGTATGGCCAATCTGGGAGAAAAATGAAAAATTTTTGCTCTCTCGTGAATTTTGATTGATGCTATATTACATTGAATTCAAACGAACACCAATTTGCCAGATACTAAGTAGTGTCAAATACTTCTTTTTGGAAAAAATTCAGAGCTAAAAAATACGCACAATAAATTAATTTTACGTAATGATACTTTATTTATGCAAATTTGTTTTTATGCAAATATGTTTCTTCTTCTACTAAAAGTCAATACAATTTTATTTCACTACACTAGAACTGCGTATTGATTGATGATTGGCCTCGCCGACGACAATTTATTTGAATGGCCTGCGTCAAGTTCATCCTCTCACGAGAGAATCACAATTTTATGGGAGCTGATTAGAGGCCCAGCTGGAATATTGAGATTCCCGTTAAGCCATTCGAGGAATCCCAATATTATTACGACGTAAATTTAGAAATGATAAGAATATTTCGCGTCCTAAAACTATATAAAAATGGTATATAAGGAGGCAAAAGGAACAAACAAAGGCACTTTGTATTTCACAACAGGAAACATCTTTCATTCGATACTTTACTCGCGCACCAACGTCTAAAGAATAATGACGTTATGGTGATTTAATGTTTTTCAGTTTTTAAGTACAGTTAATTTTAAAGTACAGTTTTTTGTGAGAGACAATATCGGTGCATAACAAAAAACAATAGAGCCATATTTTATTAATTTGTATTCCATGATGCTTAAGTGCGTATTTTTTCTTGTTGTTTGTAACGACCCAAAATATATTGATTTTGGCTCATACAGCCATGGGTGTAGAACCTGGCCTGCATCCCAACTGAGCATTATCTCTAGATTTATTTAGAGATAAATGTTACCTTCCGATGTGCGTACCCGGTAAGGTGGAGTAACTCGGCTTATGCCACAAATAAGATATTTCTGCATTTTACGACAAGACATAAAATTTTATAAGAAGCACTGAAATCGAATACAGTCCAACATATTCATGGTGAAGTAGAGCCACACACCGTAAATTCAGACAGCGTCGACACAATTCATTATTAATGGTGTGGAAGTAAAAGTGGATCGTAGATGGATCATGCTAGCTACTGCGTCATCATATAACGTCATCATGTTAACAGAGCAAATTTCTAAAGTAACAACAACAAGTGAACATTAAGAAAAAAATGGAAATAATCATGAAGACTAATCTTTAAGACAGACCATTATACAAAGTTAAATTTCTGGAATATTAACACAAAGAAAACAACAACAATAGGTAATGCAAAAAAAAATCAGTTCAAGAACATCAAGCCGAATGCGAAAATTGGACCCACAATAATTAACATTTAGAAACAACAACACGACATTATATAAAAAAGGGATAAACATGAATCACTAAAGCCGACCACGAAAGAAAAATCTAACTTCGATGATTTTTATGAACACCTGTACTTGCAAAAACATAAAAAAGGGTCATATAAAAAAAGAGACGTGATGCGAAGGCAAGTATGATTTAAATCATACCCAAAAATATGAACAAAGAAAAGCAATAACAACAAGACGCAATATGCAGAAGGAAATATTTCGCGAACAAACAAAGATGATCTGGGAAAAGTAGACCCAAAATAATAACACGTGAAAACAACAACACGCCATAATATAAAAAAGCGGTTATCATCAGGCACTATGACCGATCGAAAAGCCTAACTAAAATTCAAATTCGCGCAAACACCATAAGCAACAACAACACTATAATCGGTCACGAATTAGTAATTATGGAAGACAGTTAGAATTTAAATCATGCAATAACAACGAGACGCAATACAAGATCAGGTGATCATATAACCGTAAGATGGCTTGAGCACAAAATTGAAATAAACAACTTACAGCAAGCAAAAACAAATACATGAAATGATACACCAAAGCCAAGGGTATAAATATACAACTCGAAGAATTAGAAGACAGTTGGTATTATCACCGCGACCTAGCCGATCAAGTGTAGTGAAATTAGTGAAATTTCCGCAGAATACAATTTTTTTTCCAGAACCTCAAACAAAATAAAAATCCAAGTGAGAATCACTTTGACATCTGAAAGCGGAGTAAATAAGCAACCCTGGGAAGCTGTCAAAAAAGAAAGAGAACGAGAAAAAAAGTCGGTCAGAAGAAGAACGGGCAACGACACACGTGCGAACAAAATCAGTTGACGAATATTTAATAAACGTTCACATTTAATATTAAAATTAATCTCTCTATCTCTTTTAATTTAAACCTTTCAGTTCAGAAATGGAATATAACCTACAAAAACGCGAAATAGTGAAATTACTAATCAGTTTTTTTTATTCGTATGTACGCCAGAGCGAGGCTAGTTTTCTCGGAAATTCTTTCTCGGCGTTAGATAAGAAAGAATAGACGGAATTAAAACGAAAAACGGTTACGAAAAGAGAAGAGAGAAATGTTACCAACCGCGTCATATAAAAAAGCGAAAATTTTCTGACGGTTTTGTTAGTGAAATAACAAATTTAATAACGAGTTTTCTAAAAGAAAAAATAAAATAAACGTGTTGCGATTAAAACGAAAACGTAGATATGAGTATGATGGTACCGATAACATCATTAAAAGTAAACGATCTTAAAGACCTCATACGGAAACGTAGTTTGCCATCGAGTGGTACGAAAGCCGAGTTAATCAATCGTCCTGAAGAATCGCGACAAATTTCGGAAAACAGGGTCCTTTCTCAAATAAATGAGCTACGCACCATGATAAAAAAAGTTATGACTATCGTGCAACAACAACAAACGAATACAAATATACAGAGACCCGAACAATCGCGTATCGACAGAATAGAACAACAAACGACGGCATCGCCGCCAAGGCAGCGCAAAATGTACAGTGTGAAGGAGATTGCTGATACTCTTCCGGAATATGATCCAACAAAAGATGCAATCTTCAGCGTCGATCGATTTATCAGCGCCGTCGAGAAGTCGATGCGAGCGTACAATTGGGAAGAGGATTGTCTGATCTTGGCTATTTATAGTAGATTAAAAGGACCAGCTAAGCTATGGCTCGACGCATCCGCAGATCTTCACGTGCCATGGCGCGAATTTGCAACCGCATTAAAGGAGGAGTTTAGTACTACAGATGAGGCCGACATACATTTTGAAATGTTAAAGTCAGCACGTCAAAATGGTGAGCAAATAAGCGAATATTGTTTTAGAATGAGTGCTTTGGGCAAACGACATAATTTGAGCGAAGCAGTTATTATAAAATACACTCGGGAGTGATTGAAACATCGCGAACTACAGGTGGCAATTTCTACAGCCCGCTTTAAATCTATAAAAGAAATGCGTGAGGCGGTGGAACATAATTTTTCGAATATGGCCAGTTGCTCTACCAATAGTAAAATGACGACAGTATCTAAACGAAACGATTACGGTAATAAAAACGTAAATAAAAATTCCGAAAAAGAGTTCAAATCAACCGCCGAAGGGAAACCAAACATTTGTTTTAACTGTTCCGAACAAGGTCACATATACAGCGCGTGTCCGAAACTACAACGACGACCGAGGTGTAAAGACTGTCGAAAAGTTCATCCAAAGGGATCACCAATCAATTGCGGTAAGACGATAGTACAAAATACAAATAGCGTCAAGAAACAATCTAGCGACAAAAAGGTTTTAGTTCATGGCATACCAATGTACGCGTTAATCGATACAGGTAGTGAATGCAGTTTGATAAAGAGATCAAAGGCAGACGAAATTGATACTGCCAGAAAAGCATGCAGTGTGTGTATTAACGGAGTTGGTGGTGGTACGCGAAATATAAACGAACTTATAACAGTGAAATTATTTATTAATGACGACGAACTCTCGGTAGACTTACATATCGTGGATGACGATGTATTTTCGTCTGATATAATAGTAGGTAACGACATTTTCACGAGTAATAACGTACAACTTATTTGCAAAAATAATTGTCAAAAATCTGATTATTTGCACAAAAAAAAAAACAAAATCATTAGTAATTCGTTCAACAAAATTACCGAAATAAAACATGATGAAATCGATAAAACAACCCATTCAAATTTATTTAATTAATTGACGAATATCGTAGCGTTTTCGGTAAAGAACTTAGTGAAATCGGTTGTACGGGCGTTATTCAAATGGAGATCAAATTAACAACCGACGAACCGGTAGTAACAAAACCGTATCGTGTTCCGGAAATGAAAAAAGAACATGTGAAATGAAAAAAATGAAAAAGAACATGGGAAATGAAAAAAGAACATGAGTAAAATCTGGAAAGAAAGATATATGCAAGGGTTACCTAATCAAGGACAACAGGCTCCACCGTAAAAGGATAAACATGCATGGGTGGTCCCAAAATCGCTTAGGTGGCGCATAATACAGAAACAGCACGATAATGCGGGACATCTGGGAGTGGAGAAAACTTTACTCGGGCTACAGAGGTATTATTGGTTCCCTCGAATGAGAAACGCCGTAAAGTCGCATATAAAGTCATACGTAGAATGTGCTTATAACAAGTCGTTAGGAGGAAAACACGAGGGTGAGTACCACTACGATACAATAAATCCCATACCATTTCATACGGTTCATATGGATCACTTGGGCCCGTTCCCGAAAAGTACTAGACGTAACGAACATATCCTGGTTGTGGTTGACTCTTTCACCAAATTCACCATCGTAAGAGCGGTAAAGAGTACTGCGAGTAAACACGTAGTCGGCACTTTAAATGAAATCAGCGAATATTTCGGTGTGCCCACACGAATCATTACCGACCGCGGAACAGCATTTACGTCACACGAATTTCAACGCTACTGCAAAGCCAATGATATAAAACACGTTTTAAATCCCGTACGAACACCACGGGCTAACGGTCCAGCAGAGCAAACCAATCGAACAATCTTAGGAATGTTGACGAATATTTAATAAACGTTCATATTTAATATTAAAATTAATCTCTCTATCTCTCTTAATTTAAACCTTCCACATCGTTATTTCAACTGTAGTTAATTGAAATTAAAATCACTTATAGTTAATATAGTTATTAACAACTAGTCTTGGAGTCGCAATCGACGCTTGACTAGTATAGTATCCGTTTACATCATAGAAATAACAAATAAACACAGCAGAAATTAATTTCTAGCATTAGTTATTAACAACAAGTCTTGGAGTCGCAATCGACGCTTGACTAGTATAGTATCCGTTTACATCATAGAAATAACAAAGAAATACAGTAGAAATTTCATAATTTCTAGAATTAGTTATTAACAACTAGTCTTGGAGTCGCAATCGACGCTTGACTAGCGTAGTATCCTTTTTCATCATATGAATAACAAATAAACACAGGAAATTCCATAATTTCTAGAATTAGTTACTAACAACTAATCTTGGAGTCGCAATCGACGCTTGACTAGCCTAGTATCCTTATTCATTATAGGAATGACAAATAAACACAATAGAAATTTCATAATTTCTAGAATTAGTTATTAACAACTAGTCTTGGAGTCGCAATCGACGCTTGACTAGCATAGTATCCTTTTTCATCATAGAAATAACAAATAAACACAGGAAATTTCATAATTTCTAGAATTAGTTATTAACAACTAGTCTTGGAGTAGCAATCGACGCTTGACTAGCCTAGTATCCTTTTTCATCATAGAAATAACAAATAAACACAGTAGAAATTTCATAATTTCTAGAATTAGTTATTAACAACTAGTCTTGGAGTCGCAATCGACGCTTGACTAGCATAGTATCCGTTTCCATCAGAGAAATAACAAATAAACACAGTAGAAATTTCATAATTTCTAGAATTAGTTATTAACAACTAGTCTTGGAGTCACAATCGACGCTTGACTAGCATAGTATTCGTTTCCATCAGAGAAATAACAAATAAACACAGTAGAAATTACATAATTTCTAGAATTAGTTATTAACAACTAGTCTTGGAGTCGCAATCGACGCTTGACTAGCATAGTATCCTTTTTCATCATAGAAATAACAAATAAACCCAGTAGAAATTTCATAATTTCTAGAATTAGTTATTAACAACTAGTCTTGGAGTCGCAATCGACGCTTGACTAGCATAGTATCCGTTTCCATCAGAGAAATAACAAATAAACACAGTAGAAATTTCATAATTTCTAGAATTAGTTATTAACAACTAGTCTTGGAGTCACAATCGACGCTTGACTAGCATAGTATTCGTTTCCATCAGAGAAATAACAAATAAACACAGTAGAAATTACATAATTTCTAGAATTAGTTATTAACAACTAGTCTTGGAGTTGTAATTGACGCTTGACTAGTATAATATCATTAGCAATCGTAGAAATTACAAATACACGAAGTAGAAATCCCCGATTTGTAGAATTAGTAATTAACAACTAGCCTTGGAGTCGTAATCGACGCTTGACTAGCATTATATCCTTTTCATCGTAGAAATTACAGACACAGTAGTAGAAATCCCAGAATTCGTAGAATTTTTAGCGTAGTAATTAATAACTAGTCTTGGAGTCGTAATCGACGCTTGACTAGAAATCATGGAAATTTCACAGCATGAACAAAAGAAGTCATAAAATGTGAAATATATTAACTAACTAGTATATACTAATCTACTTAACTAGTATAACAATCCTTATGAATCGTAGAAATTTATATTTCGGTTTATATAATAATTAAAATTTATTTTTCGGTTTATATAATAAGTTTTTTCCTTCTTGAAAAATACATTGGAATATATTGGTAGTCACAAAACAATACATGTACTAACTAAGCCACATAGAAAAGCAAATCACAAGAAAATGAAATCAAAATAAAGAAATACATAAGAAAGTCACTGTGTTTTACTTATATATGTTACTAAGCAAGGTCTTGTAGGAACCCTGGAATCCGGCGAGCTAAACCCCTGGCTAAGGTTCATTACAAGTGGCGCCAGAGCAGGGACCCGAATTAGAAATTGATTAAAAATTGCTTTAAAATCCAATAAATCATGGAATTAATGTATATACACTAAAATACGGACGTAGTCGATCGCCAAGCCTGCAGGTGCAGCTGCATATTACACCAGCAACAACGAGCAAAGGCACAGTACCGAAGAAAGTGGAGATGAACAGGTATGCAGCAGAGAATCCAGGAGTATTTTCGCAAGGTACTAGAGATTTTCAGGTAAGTTCTTACATAGAAATTATTGATAGAGTCCGAAAGTGGTCGGTTAAGTATTACGGGGGTAAAGACGCTCTCGATTTCATTGAACGCGTCGAGGAGTTGTCAGAAGTATTCGGAATTTGTATTAACCTCGTACCGAGAACGATGCCAGAACTTCTCAAAGGCAGAGCCCTATTATGGTTCCGAAATAACAATAGGCTCAGGAAAACATGGGATAAGTTTAGACGCGAATTTCTTGCATTTTTCCTCCCGCATCGATTTTTCCTCAAATTGGAGGATGAGATTCGCGCCAGGATACAAAAAGAGGAAGAAACCTTTAAAGATTACGTTGTGTATCTACAAAATTTAATGAGGCATACAGATTACACAGAAGCACAGCAGCTAGAGCGTATCTATGAAAACTGTCAATCGGACTACAAGTTCTACATTAGGAGGAAGGATTTTAATTTCTTACAGGAATTAATTACTCTAGTAGAAGATTTTGAATTCCTTCGTCCAACGACCTCACCGCTTCCACCACTTCGGAATAGAAGAGAGGAGCGCCATCAAGGCATAAGACAAGAGGCTCGAGAGAACATAAATCCTAAAACCGCTTGTCGTCGTTGTGGCCAAGACGGCCATAGAGCACAAGGTTGTAAAAATCGCCAGGTATTATTTTGCTGGGATTGTGGTCAACGTGATCGGCGAATCATTGAGTGTTGTCGACAAGGAAACGAGCAAGGACTTCGCCGTGCACGAGGGGAGGTGAGGTCCCAGATTTCCGAGACTCTCAAAAAGTAGGTGATACTAACCACAGCAATATTAGCCTCAGTGACGGAAGAATTTTCGCACAAGGTTATGATAAGGGGAAAAGATTTTCGAGCCAGTATTGATACTGGTGCACCGCGCAGCTTTGTCAATAAAAGCATGCCCCTTAGACTGGGAACAGAAATATTACCGACAACTGTATATATCCGATTAGCGGACGGCAAAATGATTACAATTACCGAAAGTACAACGTTGAAAGTCACATTAGGAGACACTTCATGCGAGATAGAATTTTTATATTACCCGGTACTTCGGACGATTTACTTTTGGGAGTGGATTTCCTGTGCGGTTTAGGAACAATTATTACTGCACGGGGACAGAAATTGGTCTTAAACAACAATAATCAGTGCCGATCATCAATGTTCAGCACTTGTGCGACAGTAGAAGAGTAGGAAAAAAGCAATAACGACGCAGAGCATAACAGCACACACGAGGCAAAAACAACACCGAGGAAATCAAGTGAATAAACTATCATAGAGGAATTCCTTTATGATCAGCTGAAGAGGTTTGACAGTCTAAGTGGCCCGTCCAATGTTACATCTCATAAAATCGTCATGCGAGATGACAGGCCAATCAGACAAAGATATTACTCAAAGAACCCAGCCATGCAAGCTGTCATTAATCAAGAAATAGACGACAAGAAATGGAGACTCTGCATCGATTATCGGCAACTTAACGCACAATCAGTGCCCGATGCGTATCCCCTACCAAGAATATAGCATATTCTAGATAGGCTCAGAAATACACGCTATATAAGTAGTATCGATCTGAAGAATGGATATTGGCAGATTCCTATGGACGAAGAGAGTAAAAAATTTACAGCTTTTACAGTTCCAGGAAGAAGCCTGTATCAGTGGAAAGTAATGCCCTTTTGTTTGCATTCAGCTCCAGCAACGTTTCAGCGAGCACTAGACCAAGTAATAGAACCAGAAATGGAACCACATGCATTTGCGTATTTGGATGACATCATTGTCATAGGAAGTACGCTCGATGAGCACATGAGAAATCTGCGCGAGGTTCTTCGAAGATTGCGGGCGGCGAACTTAAAAATAAGTAAGGAAAAATGTAAATTTTTCAAACAGGACTTAAAATATTTAGGACATGTAGTTTGCAAAGATGGTATTCACACCGACCCCGACAAAATCGCAGCAATAAAAGAATTACAACCACCGATAAATGTGCGAGGAGTACAGCGTTTTCTTGGAATAGCATCATGGTATCGGAGGTTTGTGCCAGAGTTTTCAAGAACAGTTGTACCACATACGAAGCTTTTTAAAAAGGGTCAGAGATGGATGTGGAAAGAAGAACAACAACAAGCTTTTGAACGTCTGAAAACATGCCTTACTGAAGCACCGGTTTTGGCATGTACTGATTTCTGTAAGAAGTTCACTTTGCAGACAGACGCTTGCGAATATGGACTCGGAGCAGTCCTCACACAGGAAATTGATGGAATTGAGAGAGTTATAGCTTATGCTAGTCGTCACCTGAATAAAACAGAAAGGAATTATTCTTCAACAGAGAAAGAATGTTTGGCTATCGTATGGGGAATCAGAAGGATGAGACCGTATCTGGAGGGTTATCATTTCACCGTAGTCACCGACCACCTATCGCTAAAGTGGCGTGGCTAAACTCTATAGAGAGCCCAACAGGTCGTATCGCACGGTGGGCTTTAGTTTCAACAATACAATTTTGAGGTAAGATATCGCAAAGGCAAGTGGAACGTCGTTGCAGATGCATTATCTCGAGAGCCGGTAGAAACAGTCAACAAGTTAAACATGGAGAACCAATACTGCGAACGGTATCAAGATATTATAACGAAGACGCAGGAAAATCCAGCGAAGTTTGCTGACTATACGATTGAAAATGGTCAGCTCTATCGACATCTTCGTCATGGACAAACAAATGACGAAGACTGTGAAGCCTGGAAGCTATGTGTGCCATTACCACAACAAAGTAGAGTTTTAGACGAAATGCACTAGATATTATTGGCCTGGAATGTACAAAGATATTCGACGTTTTGTGCGCAGTTGTGAACCGTGCCAAAAATTTAAATCTACGCAGGAAAATAAGGCGGGAATGATGTTAACACAGATACCTGAAGAACCTTGGGCAATTCTTTGTGCATACTTTATTGGCCCTTTACCACGGTCGACGCGCGGTAACACAGTGATTCTGGTATTTTTCATAAGTCATACCTTTACGAAAAGCCACTACTGAAAGCTTAAAGAAAGAATTCAGAGAAAGGATTCTTGCACACTATGGTGTTCCGAAGGTTCTGGTTTCCGACAATGGAACACAATTTGCCAGCCGTCAGTTTAGACATTTTCTGCAGGAAATGGGAATCCGTCAGCAATTTACGGCACCATACACGCCTCAGGAAAATCCAGCCGAGAGCAAACAGTAATGTGAAACGGATCATTACACAGTTAACGGCCAGTAATCAAGCTAAATGTGATGAGCTGATACCAGAAATTACTCTAGCGGTGAACACCATGGCATCAGTCTACTCGGTATAGCCCAGCATTCATTATACAAGGACGTGAACCACGACTACCTCGAGCATTTTTCGATGAAGTTACTCTGGGAACAGGAATGAAGTCCCAAACACCAGTAGAAAAAATAAGCAGACTTAGAGAAATATATCAGATCGTTAAACGGAGCTTAGGGCGGTCAGCACAGGATCAAGCCAGATATTATAACTTGCGAAGGAGAACATGGCAACAAAAAATTGGACAACTTGTCTTAGTTAAATCACACCACTTGTCGAAGGCCGCCGACAAATTTAATACGAAGTTAGCGTCGAAGTACGAAGGACCTTTTCGGGTTGTGGGATTCACATCACAAGTGATCGTAAAGATTAAAAAGGATGGGAACCGCAAGGAGCGTATGGTGCACATCAGCCAAATAAAGGAATTCCACCAAAGTTCTTTGACGGAGAACCTAGAGGAGTAGCTGTAGCACTAACACCAGATTTAGATAAATGTCAGTGATGTCCAAACCCGTAGCGTCGTCAAAGATGTAGTAGTATATGCGTGTTGCCCACTGTGTACTGTAAGATCTGTTTTAAAACACATTTATTTTACTCACATGAATATTCATCATGTCTTCCCAGTGGTACGAGAAGTTAGAAGCCCTCGTGGAGATTAAGCATTCGCCAGAGGCTGAGAGAGCCCACTTCGCTCCTCCGAAAAGGGTGATAGAGCTCAGCAAAGAAGAAGTGCCGACGAAAAGGTCATGCCCTAATCGTGACGATGTTCTCTTAGAATATCCCCAGGGTAGAGAAGCAATCACCATACGTGTGGAAGATTATATGCACGCGCACGTTCGTGGTGTCGAAGGGTAGAGTTGGGGAATAAAGATGTCGTCATCATACCGGTAAACGAAAGCCACCACTGGTGGCTGATGGTCGTGACCCTTAAGTCCCCACCTGGGCCTTCAATTTGGCAGTTTAACTCCTTGCCATCAGAGCCGCGAGATGTGTCGGTTTATATTCGGAAATTCTGGGACGAATTCACAAAGAACCGGCAACCCGAACCACCGCGTAAGTTCGACACTGAGACGTTGCCACTCATAAAGGTGCCAATTCCCCAGCATGAAAATGGGTACGATTGCGGTCTCTACTTGCTGCACTGCGCAGAACTTTTCCTTAAAAACTCATTAGAGACCTGTGAGTTCCCCCTGCTGGTGGATAGATGGTTCGATCCCAACAAGGTGGCGCGGAAGAGGAAATGGGTGGCCGAAGTTTTAAGGGCATTAGCGGTACCGGACAGGGTTTATCCCCAACTCGATGAGGATAAACATATATCCCCAGAGATCCCTACGATCCCAGAAGCAGAGCCTGCCAGGCACGAGTATGCTCCCATAAAAGTTTCTGAAGAAGACTGCCCAGAAACCATCTGATTTCTTTATGAAACCCCAGGAAAATTCCAGTACGCCGACGCCATAACTGGAGAGCCATACGACGACCTGTGCGAAGAAGTGGATCGCATGGCTGAGGAGGCAGTTATGGAAGAGACTGCGGCTCAATACCGATTCAGTGGCCTTAAGCAGCTATTTGAGAGCGCATTGCCCGATACCATCAAAATTTTTATAGCGGATCGTTTCCCAGCCCTCGAAAGGAAAAAACGCACTAGTTTTGTCTGCGAGGGCTGGAGAGTTAAGATAAGTCGTTCCGCGATAACGTTTGTTAGTTAGAATTTAAATCATGCAATAACTACTATGTTGAATCTGCCTACAGACAGTGAGTTACAAACACGAACACGTACGCACACAGATACAAACCCGGCGTTTTCGCATCTGTTGCCAACATAGAAACACAGAAAATTTTAGGAGTTCAATACGCAGGAAACTGTTGTTTTTGATCTTGTTGTTTTCTACGAGAAGCTCCACCGCTAAATATATTTAATTTTAATAACAAATTGCGCATTTTTATTGAACATAAAATCCCGTTTACTTTGTTTGTTGTCGTTGTTACTGCTGCTATAACTACACGACACTTATTGAGCAACGAAAGACAAAAGAGCGCTACCAAAAAAACAAAATATTTTTAAGGAAAAATATATTTACAGCAAATATTAGTTTTAAACATAAAAACTTTGCGCGGTTAATAGAGATCAAGCTATCGTGCTATCGTACTTTACTATCGTACGTGCTATCGTAATTTACTATCTATTAAACGTTCAACAAATCACAGAAAGGGCACCCTTCCGTGCCTCGTAAAGTATTTCTTGATGTTTCCCTTTCAGTCACATTGGCACCACCCGAACATTGCCACCACCCGTGGGTGAGAGAAGTGCGTGAATTAAAGGGGAGATAAATTGAGCATAGAAGAAAATTATATTTTATCGGAGTAATTAGGGATTTTTCGATAAGCTTATAGGCCAAAAGACCCGATGTCCATGGTTGAAAGAAGTTAAAGTGGGTTACGTCAAATCGTAAAAAGTTTTAACGAGACATATTTTCCGAAAAAGCTAACAGTTCCATCAAGTAAAATAATATAATAAAATAAATAACTCTTCAAAATTGGTACGTTGAGGATTTTTTATAAATCTTTGAATATTCGAAAAATCTGGTACTTGAGGCTCCAGTCGATGGAGCCATACATCAAATCGCAAAAGGTTTTAAAATATTTCATATTTTCCGAATAAATTTTCTGAAGGGGTTGTTGTTGTATGAGATTTCAAATATTTACAATTACGACAGTGTTAATGCTTTTAAAATTTAAACCTTTGGTAGTTATAATACCGTGTATTATATAATAAGGGTATACATATTAAATAATTTTTAGGGGTTTTAAGGAAAATATCCCTCCGTTTCTCCTTCTATGGCTCTACCCTATTTTTACCGTAAAGTAATCATTTCATCACACCGAGACCAAACGATTAGCATACTTGTATTTTAAGTCTAAAATTTCTAGTATTCTATTCTAGTAGTTCTAGTATTTTAATTTTTAAAATTCTAACTCTATGCGCATTTTTTTATAAAGTAGTTTAATTCTTCTTATGATATTGCTGGGAGCAAGCACATTAACGTCTTCATTTCTTGCAATTACAGAATTATATATTATATTAAACCTGTTTTTATTTACCATGACTGCCATTAAATTAATACATTATAGTTTTAATTGTAGTTGCATAAATGTTCGTTCTAATTGATGCATTTCCTTTTGTCAATGTTTTGGCAATAAACTTAATCTTAACCTTAAGACTGGAAAAGTTAGTCCTACGCTTAATCAAATGCATTCATATGATAAGATCCTATTAACGCAAACAGGCAAAATTCTATAGAAAAACTAACTAAACAAAACTAAAGTAAATGAAATATTGAATTGTTTATTTCAACGACAATAATAAAAAGGACAATGATATTTTCGAATTACATGGGGAAATTTCGGATAACACTAACCATTTCTAAATACTAAATTCTAAATTCTAAATAAAATGAATTTATATTCATGGTATATTATATATATGTTATATTATTATATTATGTTATATTATATATATATATATATATATATATATATATATATATATATATATATATATATATATATATATATATATATATATATATATATATATATATATATATATATATATATATATATATATATATATATATATATATATATATATATATATATATATATATATATATATATATATATATATATATATATATATATATATATATATATATATATATATATATATATATATATATATATATATATATATATATATATATATATATATATATATATATATATATATATATATATATATATATATATATATATATATATATATATATATATATATATATATATATATATATATATATATATATATATATATATATATATATATATATATATATATATATATATATATATATATATATATATATATATATATATATATATATATATATATATATATATATATATATATATATATATATATATATATATATATATATATATATATATATATATATATATATATATATATATATATATATATATATATATATATATATATATATATATATATATATATTATATATATATATATATATATATATATATATATATATATATATATATATATATATATATATATATATATATATATATATATATATATATATATATATATATATATATATATATATATATATATATATATATATATATATATATATATATATATATATATATATATATATATATATATATATATATATATATATATATATATATATATATATATATATATATATATATATATATATATATATATATATATATATATATATATATATATATATATATATATATATATATATATATATATATATATATATATATATATATATATATATATATATATATATATATATATATATATATATATATATATATATATATATATATATATATATATATATATATATATATATATATATATATATATATATATATATATATATATATATATATATATATATATATATATATATATATATATATATATATATATATATAT
>OZ016504.1:4208115-4310615 GCA_963966595.1 Physocephala rufipes | reverse complement strand
AAATTTGGTTACTTTCCTTCGTAAATCAAACTCGTGGTCGAAGGTAGTAATCGCGGTGATTATTTGTATTCGCCTTTTCCTTTTTTTTTCTTTATTCCGATATGCCATTGAAATTGTACTCACTCGAGTTGGGCACCCAAGGTCTTACGTTTCTCGCAGCTATTTACAATTAAAATGAATTCCCTTTTATTTAATATTTTTTTCTTTTAATTAATTTTTTTCTCTCGGCAGCAATCTCCCGACCAACCGAACAGATCAAGAATTCTCACCAAAAAGAAAGCCACCCAACCGGACACGCTACCACACTCCCGAGAAAATTCCTTTTTTTTCTTTTCCCCCCTCCAACTTCATATTTGTGGAAACGTTCCGAATGGGAATTCCCTCGATGAATATAATATCTATGTTCATCACAAATGTTTTCCAAAATATTTCTTTAGAAATACGTTTTCTGAAATATTTCTTTAGAAATATGTTTCAATTGTTTTTCTTGGAACGTTTTCCGAAATATTTCTTTTGAAATATTTTTCACGACTGCGCCAGTTACGTTTATAACGTTTCTGTTATGTCAATGTTACCGTGTCAGTTAAGATTTTTAAATGAAAAACTGAACTTGATTAAATTCCGACTTTATTTGTTCGCGGGATCTTCAGAACTGAAAACTGATAATTTTTAAACATTTTATGTTGCCATCAAATTCTTCTTCTTCCCTGGTTTCTACCAAGGCATGTCTATGTGCTAACACAGCAGTAATATTGGTTTTGAAATTTTCCGTGTGAACGGAAATAGTGCCCCAAATTTCATTGCATTTCTGTGGGAACAGAAATTCATTTTTCAAAGAGAAAATAGTTCGACTCATTTTACTTTAGACAACAATAATGCTTTTTCAGCAGAATACTTTTTATTAAGCGGATGTCTTAACTTTACATTTGATAGCAGAAGAATTTAGCGGCGCACAGTGGCTGGGATTTAAAAAAGGCGGTCAAAAATCTATATCTTCTGAACGCATTGGAATTTTTTGATGTGGTTTTTTGCATTGGTTAGGCTGAACCTTTAGCTTCAATTTAATGCTTTGCTGATGAAAATCGACAGGAGTAATGTGAGAGTAATGATGCATTGAAAGAAACCATCTCCGGTTTTCCTTGAATTTTAAGATAACAATGATGTTCAAAACCTGAGAATTCCTTTGAAATCTTGGATAATGGAAAGATTTATGTATTCTTAATTCAAAAAAATAATTTTTATTAAAAATTTTAATATAATATAAGGTATGCACATGTGCGTTATTAATATACGTCCATATAATATATTAACTACAAGAAATAATAAATAACTAACTATAATTAATAAATAAGGGCAATTAAATAGTTTAATAACTTAACTAACTTATTAATTAACATTAATACTTATATTAATAGCACAAACATTATTTTCCGTTAACTTACCAAGTGATCTTTTGCGTCATTGTCCAATTCAATGGATGTTGATTTCCATTTTTGGCGAATGCTGGACAAATAAGGATCCGAAGTGCACAATAAAATCATAAGCAGATCTTCATTGCTGCACACTCTTGATATTGCGAAAATTGCGAAAACAAAAAATTGCGAAATTACTATTACAAATAATAATCCTTTACACGCGGGCTTTATTCTTACCTGTTTACCTCTACCTAGCTGGCACCCCTAACTACCCACCTACAACCCATCTCGTAGTCTTAAATATCTGATTATGGAAAAGAGCCCTAAAAAATTTTAAATTAGCTCTGAAATGGTGCTACTTTTCTACCTAACGTAAATTTTTATATCCTGTTCTCTTACGAGGTAGACTCGTAAGAATCGCTCCAGCTGCCAAAACTGCAAGTAACTGCAAACAAAACAGGTACGCTCCTTTAGAGGAAGGTTCCCTCTATGCGAAAATCTAAATTTCCTTTTTGAGGTTTTTGGAGGATTTTATATAAGCTTGGTAAACTGTAGAATTTCCCCTATTTTTTAGCATTTCTTTAAAAAATTTTTTACAAAGAACCTGTTATAGTTAGAATCGAAATTTTTACATGGTTTAAAAATATATCGTCCAAGCTATTTAACAAAAAAAAAAAAAAAACTGGAAGCCAATATCTTTAAAAACTACTGAGATATAAATATTTAAAAATTGAAAACGTGATATGAAATTTGCAGATTGAAACCAAAAATCGAAAAAAGGTGTTTTCAACAGCCCCGTTGGTAATGAAATAATTAAAATAGAGATCCAATTTTTTGTCTCCTTAGGGTTTGGAGTATCTACTTTCATACCAACTAAACAATTTTTAAATCGGTGATAGTTGAAAAAATTATTTTTGGCCGCGTTTTCAAAATTCTACCTACCTGTCGGCAACCTACAGACCTCCCAATATTACCTGTTTCCCTCAAAAGGGTAAAAGGATAATTTCCCATATTTCCCAGCCCTGAAATTACTTTATTCCCTTACCTGTTGCATAATTTTTGTATGCAAGAAGACAATCCACAACAATTAGCGATACTCACCATATTCATACAATTTTCCGACTTATAAAAAATGCTCTAAATTGCCCAGACGCAAGTGGACGCAAGAAAAACAGGTACGTGTCTTTAGAGGAAGATTCCGCCTATTTGAAAATTTAAATTTGGTTCTGGCGTTTTCTGGCGTTTGTAAGTTATGCTCTATAAACTGCAGAATTTTCTCCTATTTTAGCCTATTCTTAAAAAAATTATTGTAGTAATATAAGTATTTTACAAAAAAAACCGAAACATATTATCGTTAAAAATGATTGCGATATGAGTATTCAAAAACTGAAAATGTGCTAGGAAATCAGCAAATTTAAACCAAAAACGGAAAAGTGTGTTTTCGACTATCCTGTTGTTAATGGAATAATCAAAATAGAGACTCAATTTTTTGTCTCTCTAGGTTCGTAAGTATCTACTTTCATACGAACTAACGAATTTTAAAATCGGCGATAGTTGAAAAAATGATTTTTGGCCGCCTTTTTAAAATTCCAGCCACTGTGCGGCGGTTAGTACACATATAATTTAATTGGGTATGTTGGACATAACTCGTGTGATTATTTCAGGTTCGATGACTGGATTGAGAATAATTCATTAAAACAACGAAATAACTGTTGCTTTTAGTTAAATAATTTGTTTGACGCTTTTATTTCAAGTTTAAAGTTTTCAACTTTTCTACACTTTAATAGTGTACTTCGCCCTAAAATCGCACGATGTGTTCATGTCGACAGCCAGATTCGGATTGACAGATGACGTAGCCGTACTCTTCACCGGAATCGATGACATCGATGGTTCTGTAATAAGCTATGGTTCTGTAAAAAGTCATTAGTAATAGTTATTATGACCTCTAGTGACACCGATGTTATGATATATAGTAATAAGTAGACGTCGCGATTGTTTCTGTAATATTCGCGAAAATTCGACTCGCATTTTTTACGAATTTGTGACAATATAATCAATGAAAATCCTTACGTTATGGACGTTTTCAAACTTTGGAATATATGCAAAACTAATACTTCAAGACTAATTAAAAGGGACTTTGCAGAAGCCTCAAAAATTAAAAAGACTTGACGGGAAATATATTCTCGGAAGGCGAAATTTTTACAATTTTGACGTTTTAATGCTTTATGTTTATTATGAGTTTTAAAATTTAAACCTTTGGTAGCTCTTATGCAGCAGGCTATATGCAAATAATTCATTTGCTAAATTCGCTGCATGATTTTAGGCATGCAATACCAATTATTCGGTGAAGCCGGTATAAGTTAAGTTAATTTTCTTGAGTCCTGGAACAAAGTGACCATAAATTATTTACAAATATTTCATTTAATATAACCGCCAAGAACTTAATTTTTGGCGGAGAATATGTTCGATTATGCAGAGTTTACTTTAAAAACAAATAAAAGTAAAAATGTTCTTGCTCCCTGTACTCTCGTTATCAAGGGAAACCTGTATATTATTTAATAATACTTATATTGTTAAATCCAGGATCTTTTCAGGTGGATTATGGTTAGCTATATAGTAAGCTTTCAAAGACCTAAAAAATCCATTGTACAATGTTAATAAACGTCTATATATTCTATTTATAATAAGGTATAAGTATATAAATGTATAGATAATTGATAAATTAATGAAGTAAATTACTGTAATATAAAAATTACTCAATTTAAAGTGAATAAACCTAATTATAAAAAACAATTTTGTACTCTTCAGTCAATTTATTTTACGTGTGCTTGAATAAAAATGTTGAACGCTTTTAAAATATTTTTTATAGGAACCATTTGCTTGCCCACGATGGCAATGAACAAAATTAGTATTTCAAAGAAGTACACCCTGTTTTTCTCATCAATATTTTTACACCAGACCCTGATGAGCTGAGATAGTTGGGACAGGAATCCGGCAACAGTTATATGAGACAAAAACCGTGTATCGTTCACATCCCATTTTACTTTAGTCATTAAAATGAAAAGTCAAAAAAGTCATTAGTAATCTACAAAATAGAGTGGATACATCAAATAAAAAAAGTCATTCAAAAAATAAACAACAGAGAGTTCTGTCAATCGATAAATTTACATAAAATAGAAGGAAAAAATCTCATCCGATGGAAATCTTTTGAAAGGAATACAGAGGTCTGTAACATGCTTTTAAATCAAAGGGTTCCCTTAGCCTCGGTCAATGATTGGATTAATACGTTAGCACCATTATTGATTATATTTTCGTTCTTGATTTTCTCGTTCCTTAATTGCAGTCTTTTCTAACGGCTGAGTGTGGGTTGGTTCTTATGAGGGAAATCAGGAACGATCTTGGCGATCACTTACGGTTCTTGTTTTCACTGTCATACCAGTGCCATTCTCGGTTCTAGTATTGGCTTTAAAACAGTTTCGATAAGAAATTTTCATGCTTTTTTGAAATTAAAATTTATTAATGACAGTGCCGACAAATTCCCTACTGCTCTCAGTTTCGTATTCGATCATCCTCTGATTTTTAATTCTCGTACGTTACGTCGCATATGCTCTGTCAACTGCTCTTACAAAATATTTTCTTCCTCATTCCAATCGAGCTTAAATCTCTCTCCATCTCTCTATCTTTGTCCTACCTATTTTCTCTTTATTCCTTTCCATTCAGAGCGAAAGTACTCATAAGTACAGGGAATAAATTTGTATCTTAAAAGAGATCACCGAAATAATTTTATAAAAAACCTACAACAGCCGCATTAGTTCGGAATGTGGATCCAAATCCACAACAAAAGCCATTAGAAATAAAAGTATACAGGTAAGTAAAACAAGGAAGAGAGCGATGGTAACAATAACAACAACGACAACGTTGAAGGTCATGTCTTCGCCTTCTACTTTAATTACAAAGTTTGGTTTCTTTGCATAGGCGATTGAGCTGAAAGCAAAAAAAAAAAAAAACAAATCCGAATAGGACACAGAAATAAGGAAAAAATAACAACACTAACTAACTAACAGTTCACTTTTCAGTTTTCAAGCAACTTTCAGTGAACCCTCACCGACGTGTGAGTTTCAGGCAGCGGCTGATGCGAAAGGTTGATGAGATATCGCAAAGGCTGGACAAAAATGCGTGCTATTCATCCGTCTGTCTATTTGTTCGGCCATCGTAGAAAAGAGAATACGGGGGATAATTGTTTTGTAATTAATTAAATAATTCGATAAGCAACTTTTTTTAACTTTCAAGGAAAATGTTGTCTTCCAATATTCTGAAAATTTTTCAGCAATGGCACAAAGAGAAGTAAATGAACTCTGTCGAAGTAACAAAACAAACCCGCAAAGAATTGAAGAAATTAATCAGATAAACAAAGCAAAAGCAATAACTGAAAATAGTATGATAATTTTCTAGTGATCTAAATTTACAGCCTTATAATGTATCACGATACGAACACGATTCGAAAACGTTGACGAACACGAAACAAAAACGAAGGCTCTGATAATGAAACCTCTTCGATCACTTTGTTTCATTTCCAATTTATTGTTGTTGGCATCTACAGAAAATGTGCGATTGTTTACCTCCTACCACTTCTCCTCTCCTTGCAATCATAAGCAGCAATGCTTCCTTGCTTTGGCGATCGCATTTTTGTTATCGTCAATTTTGACAACCCTTTCGTGAAGTATTCGTGACACATTATTAAGCGATTTCCAATCGAACACGGGAATGCATGTAAAAAACACCAACAAAAATCTAGTTTTCGATTCGTGTTCGTTACGTTTTCGTTATCGTTATTTTGGCATTCTTCTTCATCATTTCTTCGTTAAATCGAAGAAAAGCGGGGAAATAGCAAAAGAAAATCGAAAATTACGTTTTCGTATCGTGATACATTATAAGGCTGTTAATATTGAAAGCAGTGTGGCCATCTAGACAGGGCGCTCTAGGGACAAAATTCAAGAGAATCGGGAGTCATACTATCAGCCTTATAATGTATCACGATACGAACACGATTCGAAAACGTTGACGAACACGAAACAAAAACGAAGGCTCTGATAATGAAACCTCTTCGTTCACTTCGTTTCATTTCCAATTTATTGTTGTTGGCATCTACAGAAAATGTGCGATTGTTTACCTCCTACCACTTCTCCCCTCCAGACAATCATAAGCAGCATGCTTCTTTGCTTTGACGATCGCATTTTTGTTATCGTCAATTTTGACAACCCTTTCGTGAAGTATTCGTGATACATTATGAAGTGATTTCCAATCGAACACGGGAATGCATGTAAAAAACAACAACTAAAATCTAGTTTTCGATTCGTGTTCGTTACGTTTTCGTTATCGTTATTTTGGCATTCTTCTTCATCATTTCTTCGTTAAATCGAAGAAAAGCGGGGAAATAGCAAAAGAAAATCGAAGATTACGTTTTCGTATCGTGATACATTATAAGGCTGTATATTTGCTTAGAGTCGTCTAGATTCGTACATAGTAAATTAGGTTGCTACAGATTGCTGTGTATCAGTCCAGAATGGTATGAGCTCATCATTATAAGAGGCGTAGCATTATTCAGAAAGTCCTAAAGCACCTAAAACTTTTGGTTCCATTTGTACTCATCAAGAGCTTTATCAATTTATTGAAGTAATTTGGCTTTATTTGGAACCTTCTATTGTCCTCTAGAAGCTTTTATTAATACATTGCTATTAACTAAACTAACACCACTAATAAACTATCTCTAATCTCTAGTTATTTAGAGTCATATATGTCTCTATATATTTCTCTACAAATGTCTAGAACAATCAATATTGGTCTAGAATCTTTAGAGACACCTGCAGTAATTTCGAAATATTGAAGGTCCTCATTTTTAACCACCATGAGCGTCGAAAGCTCAAGATAGCGTTCAGAAAGGTGTGGACTATTTTAGGCTACTAAAAAGGTTTTGGAATTGTATAAATAAGGTTGGTCCATTAGTGAGAAGTATTAAAGTCAACTGCATTTTCGATTGATCCTCTATTGATCCTCTCTTCGACTATCTCGCCAATCTAAATTTGCAGCATGTTTTCATTTGTTCCGGAGCAAATTTCAGCAGTCGGGAGTAAAACTTTAGTGGCGTATCATTACAATGTTAGACATGAACAAATCCCTCCAATGGTCCACGGTTATGCGACGGTCCACGGTTATTTCTTTCCTCTTCTTTCCAAAAAAGAAATGGGGACTTTAGGGGACTGAAATGAAAATGAGATTAAGATTGTTATGGGTATCAGTGCGCTGACGATGATAACCACGTTATTAATGCGAAATTAAGATGAATGCAAATATTCATGGAGGTGATGCTGATGATGATGATATTAATGCTGACGATATTGAATAATGTTTTATTAACAATAATTATCTCAAAGATAATGACTTTGACGACGATGATATGGGTTCTTCGGTAGTTAAGAGGATGATACTAGTAATGTTTGTTTTTGTTCTTCAAAATTTTGTGCTTAATCATTTTAGTCATCATTATTAATGATATTATCACAATCATAATTTTGATGGTCATCTCAGTCACACATAAATAATAATCATGATGATGATTGTATTAATAGCAGTAAAGGCAATGCTTGTGACGGTGATGTCTACCAAGAAATAGGCGTGTCGCGTCCATCATAGCGCTATACCATGTGTTGAAGTTTTGAGCAGAGTTATGCTGAGGTTTATTTATTAGGTCAAAATTAGGAAAAAAAGGAAAACGTAATATTAATGATGTGCAGCTCAATCAAGTCGTTGGACCAAACACGAATTCGGCAGGAACAACAATACAATAAGAAGTGGCAAGAGCAAGAGATTGAAGGTACAATATCTGTTGCTTCATTATATGGGTTGTCAAGATACACAAAGTTTAGGTTGCGTTAAACTCAATTTTATTCAATTCATTTATATTATGGTTTAGCTGGCTCTTCGACTAAGGTTAGGATTCACAAATCCACAATTTGCAGGATGTAATACACTTTTCGACGGTAAAAGCGAAACGTTGGCGCAAAAGCAATAAATTGCAATAAGCTGGCAAAAAGTTGGCGATAAAACAATATTTTTAGAAAATCTATCTTTATCGACTTTACTTTTGTTAATTTGCAATATTCCCAAAATGTTTATGGATAAATACATAAATGGAATTCTTACATGGATTTACATTGCCTTAAGAGGTTTTTGAGGTTTAAAAGCGAAGCTATCGCAATATAATTACTACTAATTAATTATTATTAATCATTAATATAATTATTATTAATATAATAATTATTTTGCAATATTAGCTATGAGCAACAAATTACAGAGCTACATTACGGGTATAGGGTATATAATTTTTGATCAACCTGAAGTTAATGTTCTGATTTGTTTTATTTAGACTTATTAATTGTAACAATAGATTTAATGTATATATTTGAGAAATAATGCACAGATGTAAAATTCCCACCAACAATATTTTAATGACAAGATTGCTTAATATTTAATTGACTAATTTGATTGATTGCTCTTATTATTCTTTTATAGAACCGATGGTTCAATTTATGCGCTTTCACTGTCATTTTATTTTGCCTAAAAGTAGGCAATAAAATACAACTATTGAAATGACAGCGGAAGAAGTAATTTTGCAATTAAGAGAAAAAAACTATATTTAATAAACCCAAATGACTAAATTCAGTTTAGGGAATTACTTTAAAAAGAATTCAAAAACCTCTTAAGGCAATGTAAATCCATGTAAGAATTCCATTTATGTATTTATCCATAAACATTTTGGGAATATTGCAAATTAACAAAAGTAAAGTCGATAAAGATTGATTTTCTAAGAATATTGTTTTATCGCCAACTTTTTGCCAGCTTATTGCAATTTATTGCTTTTGCGCCAACGTTTCCCGTCGAAAACTGTATTGCATCCTGCAGATTGTGGATTTGTGAATCCTAACCTTAGTCGAAGAGCCAGCTAAACCATAAAATAAATGAATTGAATAAAATTGAGTTTAACGCAACCTAAACTTTGTGTATCTTGATAACCCATATAATGAAGCAACAGATATTGTACCTTCAATCTCTTGCTCTTGCCACTTCTTATTGTATTGTTGCTCCTGCCGAATTCGTGTTTGGTCCAACGACTTGATTGAGCTGCACATCTGTATGGTTTTTCTGCTGCGGTTTCAAAATTAACAACGAAAGGGGAAAGGATAGAGTGAAATAGAAGGGAAGTGAGCATTAGATGAGGAGAGGAAGGAAATATTCGACCACCCAGAAAACAAATGAAGCAGGCATAATTTGGCAACCCTGCACGTTATTCACCATTACATTGGCATTATTAATCACTCTTCTTCCTGGTGGAGGCCAATGTCGGCACACAATTGCTCACGCGGTGAAATGTAGGGGTGGATGAAACCTACCCGACAAGACAAAACCATTCTAAAGGGGTAACTGTAGTAAGTACTGCCTGACCCTCTTCCTTCTTCCTAACATCGAGACACTGTCAATGAAGAAGAAAGGAATTGCAAGCGGCAAAATGTTGCCCAAGACATGTACTGTGGCCGGTTGGGGGGCCCCACTATGAGCTCATTAGTGCACTTGGAAAGGTTGCCACGTACTGAATGCACACAGGAAGAAGAAATAAAAGGGGAGAAAAATGCATAAAGTAAAAAACGAAAAGATAATTGCAAGAATAAGAAACCTGGAAGATCTCGAAAGAGAAAGGACTAATTATGAAGACATGTTGATTTCGGAAATAATTCTAGTAGATGTGACTCCACTGTAGGTAGCATTATTGCTGACAACATAGAAGGACGTGCCTGCAGAAGCACCAACTGATTACTAGTAAAAACTGAGCAACAAAGTATAATTAGGTAAGGTTAGCGGGGGAACTTGAAAAAGTCGATAACATATCTGGTAATCTGCAGTGTAGGTATAACATAAATTCCACACAATTTCCATTCCACGCAAAAGTAATTTTGGATATGAAAAAATTTTTAAAAAGTGAAGATCTCAAGATGAATAAAGTACATCAAACCCGTTTCCAAAAAGGTGAATTTATTTTTAATAATATATGAAAAGGTTTCATATGAAAATCTTCACTGGATAGCTCGCCGATTAGAATTGGAAAAAGAATTGCCTGATGATTTTACAAGGTTCGACATGAAAATTTACAGATAAAAACGTTTGTCCTAAATCTTGAACGAAATTGAAATCAAGATTGAAAATTGAAACCCAAATTTAATTTTATTCACCTTTCCGCCGAAAAAATTGCATTAAAAGGATCAATAACTTTTTCGTTTCGCAAGGACAAAATATTATCTCCTTTAAAGTAATTTATTTGCTTAAAAAACTTTAACGAAAGGACCAAGAAATGAAATATTGCCATTCTTTGCAAAGGTTTTGCAAATGTCAAAGCTTTAAAAAAATTGCTTATTATTATTGTGATGATTATCATTTCAAAAAATTAGAAAAGCAATTTTCTTATTGTCAAAGCGAGCTCCTTTGGAACCTTTGGCAGTCACAACAGCAAAATTCCCAATGAATTGACGCCTTTGAAACGAATATTCGTATTAACAATAATCAAAAGTAAAAATAAAAGAAAAAAAAAGAAGAGTAGAATCAAAAGGAAATAGAAAAGATTGTAAGAATAATAATGAAAATAATAATAACCATTCCAGTAACCAAATCGTAACCAAACGAAAACAAAGAAATAAGAAGAGGAAGCATTTTCTGTTGGCGGCGTAATAGATTTTCTTCGGGATGATTATACTACACCGGAGGAAATACGAAAACAAAAAATCACGAACAACTTTAAAAACAAAAAGGATCAAAAAAGAGCAAAAAAATCTTTTGAATCAAAGAGCGAGGGAAAATATCACGATGACATTAACTATAATAGGAATAAGAAAAATGATGACACCAATAAAAAAAATAGGAGTAAGATTTCCGGAAGTGGATCCTCTCAGAGTTTTAGTCCTACTGTCTTCTCCGAACCGTTTCTTAATAATCCCAAAGGAAGGAACACAAAACAGCAAACAGTACAGAAGAATCATAAAAATAAAAACTATCATTGACAATCACATCACCAACTATCCCCAACCAACTATAAACTATCACCAACAATAACTGCCATAACACTAATAATAATTACAATAAAAACAACAACAAGAGCATTGAATATAATAATCTCAAGGAAATGATTTTGTTGATTTTTCAAAAAGGAAGAAAATGAAAGAGGACAGATTAAAAAAATATTGACAAATTAAAGAAAAAATTTATGACATGATTTCGAAAGTTCAAAAGTTTAAAAACGTTTTGCGAATTGTGATAACGACTATAATAACGAAGAGCAGTAGAATGAATGAATGGGTTATCGTTTTTCGTCTAAACGTCCTTAAATTTTTCACTTATTTATTAATATAATAATAATAATAATAATAATAATAATAATAATAATAATAATAATAATAATCAATATAATATAAGAATAAATGTCAGTTGTCGTTGTTGTTGTTGAAATAATTGAACATGCAATCTTTGTCGTATTTTTTTCTTTTTTACAAAGTGTCCTTTAAAGGCCTTCGAATCTATTGTGGTTATTATTGTTGCTTGCTCCTAGGACTTATCCGTGCAGCAATTGTTGTTGTTCTGTTGTTATTGCTGTTATAGTCGCGAAAAATTAGTTCGGTCAAACAGAAACAGACAGCGAAGTCACCAACAGATCGAAAGATTGTAGCAAAAACAGGAAACACATAAATATTACAACACAAAATTCAAGAGTTTTTTTCTATAAATGTGACATAGCATTATCGGTCATAAAGCTATAAATTGCAACAATTTAAATTAAATATACATTTTTGTCGTTGATTTGCTTATTCGTAAGTTTTCGCTTTTCAACAATATTTGGCTTTTGCACGGTCTCAACCTTCTGTTTCTCTGTGTTTCCACAACCATTTAACCACAAATTGATTAACCCATTTCATTTCGAATTAACCACTACGTCTTTCATTCACTTAAACCTTTCGCGTCCGCTAGGACATAAGAATTCTAAGGAGCCATTTGAAAAATATCGCCAGAGTCCACAGACATAACAAGAACAACAACAGACAAAGTACACAGGGTTAAGAAGAGTTAAGAATTTTAGTGAGCCATACCACAAAGAGCTAAGGAGCCAGCTTCTCAATCAAAACGGTGATAGCTGCGTGGTAAATTTTAGAATATTTAATTTTTTGTCCTTCCATACGTGCTGTACTTCCACATGTAGTATATGAAACAATAAGTACTTATGTATGTATATGTCTATAAATACGATGATAGTCGTGAATGTTATCACATTGACACATATATAAAAATTTCATTGTGATGCGAATGAATTTTAAATGTGATGCCTGAGGTAAAAATCATTGATTATTGAAAGACCCGATTTAAAGCAGAATATGCTGTTCTTAGAAAGATTAACCTACGTGAGCAGTGCGGGTTTAATATACTGAACGAAAAAACAAGCATGTGCACTTTTTCTCGAAAGGTGGTGTGGATGTAAGTTCAAAGGTTGTTCAAAGGCAATAGTTCAAAAGAAAAACAAATGAAGCAGCCCTAGGCGTATTTGTAAATATTGGGTAAATCAATTGATACCCATAAAAATATCTAAAAATATGAACGATCTGGAACGATCTTGAAAATGCAAATGAAATAGAAATACAAATATTTCTGGAGCAAGGAGCAGTGACAGGACTAAATCGAATGCATTTTTCAATGAGAGGTTTCCTTCTAAAAACTGTTCAATTATAAACACGAGATAATAGAAATTAATGTTCAGAAAAAACCTGCTTAAGTTTATGATCAGAAAGTGACAATACGTAAAATTCTGTTACGCTTATTTAAATTTTTCTTTATTTATGTTAAAGGATCTCAGACGTTATTCTTCTTTTTAAAGTGTAATTAATTTTTTATAATATATTTAAAAAACAAAAACTGCAATCACTATAATACATTTTTAACTGAAATTTAACAATGATTTTATAATATTGTTTACATCTAATTTTCTTTTTACACGTATTTTTTATGAAAACTTATCTGATTCTCTGAAAAGATAATCACTTGTGGCTTGCGTTTTGTGCGTTTTATAAAAGTATTTATGTTGGGAATATTTAAAAGAGTTTTTTGTTATCCCTTTGCCATTTCTCAAGTTTATTAGCAGATAAAACGCAAAGTTTTCTATTTGAAATTTTATTGTATTTTACATTTTTTTTTGTTAATTAAATTTTTTTTATTAAATCTTATACACATTTTCTTTCCACTGAATCAACGAGACTAAAGGTGATAATAAGGCGACATTATTCAAACGATGTTATTCGCTCAAGCGACGAAAGTAATTTCCTGTTTCAATATTTTTTACGTCACGATCTTCTTCTTTTGTTCACCTTTTTTATTTAAAAAGAAGAGGAAGAATTTTAGTGAAAGGCTTCCAACAATACTGGGTATGCCACCAATGGCATCAGCAAAACGATGAATGCAACGATAACACCGGTGGGAGTCACTGTCCTTGTCGTTAGTTCCGTACCGTTCCGAACAAATGAGACGAGAATGAAGACTGACTGAAAACGTTAAAAATGTTCACACTCTTCAAATTCGTTAAGCACCTCATCTACATTCGAGTCACCATCGTCTTTTTATTCTGATTTTTCATCAGGATAGACTGCATTGTGACATCGTTTATTATGACAGGTTAGCTTTTTTTCTTTTTTTTCGGACAAAAGATTCAATTCTTATTTTGAGAATGACTGCAAAGTTTATTTTCCACAAGAAGATCCATCTTGTGAAAAATTATCAAATTTAACGAAAGTGGTTGCAGTAAAGAAAAACGGTAATGGAAATGGAAAGTTGTTGAAAAGGGCAGACAGAGGGAGAGTGAGTGATAGAGGGAAAAACAAGGACAAAAGAAAGTTAGCGCACTAACTTTTACTTTTCTGATCGTTTTAAGGAATTCTTTTTATTTTTCATATAAAAATTATTGCTATTTTGAATTTATAACCGGATCAAAAGAAAGAAGAAAATGGAGAAAAAGGAATCACAGAAAATAAATTATTTGACGACTTAAACATTCCTGCATTGTCACCATTTTGAAGATAAATAAATTGTTTGTGTAAATTAAATTGTGTAAAATTCAGCGAAATCAGAACGGTGGCCATCACTTGTTTTGATTTTAGATATGCTATAAAATATGCCGGTTATTAATATTTTGGTTTTCTAGAAAGTAAAACTTTTTTAACTTTATTCATACGGCTAAACTCGGCTTTATGGAAATCCGCTGGCAATTATCTCCCTCATTTCGTCATCATCATCATCAGTATCATTCTGTCGATTGTTACGGGTTATTGCATCATAATTCTTAGCACTCAAATCTTGACCTAAAAACTAATTATGTTCACAAGCGATGCTCTTCTACGTCTTTAATTCACTTTACCTTCTTTATTCTTCTACATCCCTCTCCCTGGTTATTTCTTTCTTCATCAAAATAACGGTTAGGATAGCTTTTGACTTAACCTTAATGGCTTGCTTTCCCATTTTAGAAAACGTTTTGCACAATTTTATTTTCTCTCGTGGGAGGGCCAATTCCCAAGCCAGTGGAGGTTGTAGGTTTTGCCTATATCCTTCCCAAGCCCATTGGAACTGTAGTTTTTGTTCCAGCCCTGCACACTTTTCTTTTATACTGTGCTCATTTTATACGTTACATAATCTTGAGATAACTTCAATGGGAACAGCTGTTTAATTGCTGGATGGAATTCAACATTTTCACCATAGCCGTATCCAATGAAATATTATTTGAAGGAAATGTGCGGGAACTGTCTTCAGCATTAATCCTTTTGCCTTTTTCTAATATCCCGCTGCTCCAATATTACATTAGCCATGTATTAAACACCTTTTATTCTCCCTTTCATCATGCACCTAATTTATGTGCTTCATGATGCGTTGGTTTTTCATTTTCTGCGTCTTTTATATTTCAACAGCTTCCATTAAAACATGCCACCATAATCTTCTATAAAATTGCATAACATTAGTGAACCCTCCCTTTTCCGCTCAACGTTATACAACAACTACCTTTTTCTTCATGGCTTCTGTCAAAATTGTTCGCTGTAATGCTTATTCTGTTTAATGGATTCAACATTTGCGGTGCTCATTTGAATGTTAACGACTACCTTTCCGGAAATTATTCAAATAGAAGTGATTCCACCGGAGGTAGCACTATTGGTAGCAACTTAGAAGGATGTCCCTGTCCAAGCACCAACTGATTGCAAACAAAATCTTTCCGAAATATTCTCACTCATTTAAGATAACATTAAAAATTTTATTAAAAGATTTATAATTATCATTAAGAAATTGTGATATAATAAAATAGAAGACAAACAAAACAAAAATCAGAACATGAAACTGAACGAGAATAAGAGATTAGCTGGTTTTGTAAGCTCCTATCTCTTCTTGGCTCTTTTGGCTTATTTCCTGTCTGACGAATTGGTGAATTGCGAAAAAATCATTGCACTCTTTCAGGCTCGGTCTGAAAATATTTTATGGTAAGTTTTAGAGTCGTAATTAAATATATTTGCAAAAAAATTATATAAAATTTTTTTTATAATCCAACATTAACTTTTGTGGTTTATTTTGTTAGTCTCTGTGCTAGAGAATTACTTAATTGCGCGAGATTTACTTAATTTTTAGATTAAAAAATATATTATTGTGTTCAAAGCCCTAACGTCGGCTTCAAACGAAGAAGCCAATCCGCTTGTTAGAAATAAATTAATTTCGTTTTAAATGTGAGGAATTTATTAGTTTTGAAATTGTTGGATTAATTATCGTTTAAAATCAGCAAATTAGCCTGAAGAAATATAAAACTTTAAGCTTAGCTTCGGTATTTGATTCACATTTATATTGTGTTATCCTTATTATTGCGAAGAGATTAATTTACTCCTAAAATTTAAAATTAAAATTGAAAATTTTTTCAATTCAAAAATTTTTTTACTTTCTTAAATATTTTCGTAATAAATCATGGAAATACTAACACTAATTACTAAATACTAATCTCAATCAAGAAACTAATCTCGTTTCTAACTCTAGGTAGTTGTTTCCTCTCAGATAAAAATGAATATTATTTAGAACTAAAAATCAATCTACATTTGAGTTAAAAGCTGGTTTTCCTTTGGAACCAAAGAATTACTTTCCTCTCAAGTCATGACTATAATTTTCATTTTAAAACAAAGGAAATCATATTCTTCTATCAATAAGTTTTACTTTAGCTTAATAATTTAATATTGCGGTTTATCCAAGGAATTTATTTTTAATTTCTGAAGGAAGATTCGTCCTCTATTTAAGAACATTACCATACACGTTATTTATAGATAGGATTTTACATTCGGTTTCGCCATTTAAGGCGAACACATCCTAACATGACCGTCATTAGCTTGGTGGTAACTGTGGTCGCAATAACATGAGAACGGCGTTCCCGTGAGCTCTGATTATGTTAACCCATTAGTGTCAAAAATTATATTACGGGTGTGAAATATATGGACCTCGACCAGGCTGAAGTTAGCATTTTTACTTGTTTTTTAACAGTTTCGCTTGTTATGCAGCACTGTTATGAGCTCTGTTAACGTCTTCTCTTAGACACTTACGTTATGTTGTTCAGAAATCAACTTACGTTATGTAGTTCATCAGAAATGTGATGCACGGCATTACATATCACTACCTTAGGTAAAAAGTTTTTTACAAAATGATTGAAGACTTTCTTGTTTTAAGAGAACGAATAGATTTAATGCCGAATTCTATAAATTGTTTTTTAGCGTAGCTTAACGTTTCCTCACTATTATAAGCCCAAATTTCCAAAATGCTTGACATCGAAATCCCTTGGGATCACTTAGATTTAAGAACTAAAGATATTTTCTAGAAATCTCTTAGGGAATTTTTAATGCACCACGTTTAACGAAGTGATAAGCATCCCTTACGAATTGGATTATTGGCTCCTGGCGAGTACTGTTAAAATTTGAGTCTTCGTTTTAGCGCTTTTGGACCAAAATTATTTTATCTTTCATGAAAACTCTCTGTTAATAACATTCTTTGTGCTAATAACTTCTTTAACTACTAAATGGTTTCGATAATTAGTGTCCTTCGTTCTTCTCCTGTAATTGCAGTATTATCAGCTTTTTTGTTTTATTAGAATTTTGCTAAATCTTTGTTTATTGAAACAATTTTGCAATTCACTTTTGCATAACTCATGGCAGTCAAAATAATAATTTCAGCCACAACAACAACGAAAACAGCAACAATAGTAATCGAAAGACACAATGAACAGCAATGCATGTTGTGTTGTAACAACAACATCCGCAATGGCAATAACATTACCATTCGTAATGATGCCAGTGTTGTTGGCCGAAAAAGAATAAATATAACGAAACGTCTTTTCTCGTCAGTTATATTGTCCTTATTGTTGCAAATTTTTATTATTGTCGCTTTTGTTGTTGCTGATGATTATTGATTATTATTGTTTGACACCGACTTTATTAATTCGCTATTAAATTTTTTCTTGTCTCCAGCAACGCTTTTGTCCATTATAACATTGAGATTCTTTTGGTGGTGGTGGTTGTTGTTGCTAACAATATCTTTGTCACCACAGTTGTTGTCGTGTCTTCGTATTTGCATTCTATAGCGCAATAGCTTTTATCTCTCCCCGCAATTGCCGTCACTGCCAGTCAGATTGTCAGAAGCCATCCAATATAGCCACTGATGATCCCCCGTCGTGTCCACTGCGTATGCTCTTCGTACGGTCTGATGTTATTAAATTGCATGCAGCGCCTTATTGGTAAATAAAATATAAATGATTGTTAAATCTGTTGATATTTGCTGGGATTTCTTGGGCGTTCATTGTTCGTCATCCGTCGCGATGACGTCAGGGTCAGACAAAGTTGTGAGCGGCGATAGTTGTCAGCAGGCGATTGATGTTCTATCTATATTACACATTTTTCAATTTTTTAAGCAGTGCGATTCAATGGCTCTGTTAATTAATTTTTTATATAAACTCTGTTAAGCAAGTCTGTTGTGATATTTTATTTAAGCGGCTCTCATAAGCAGAACAGCCAGACAACATGGTTGGGCGGTTCAGTTAAGCAGCCGGCAAAGAAGTGGCTTTGTTAAGCAGCTCTTCTAAACTGCGCTCTATGATAATATATTGCCAGCTTCTATTGCTCTCGTAAATAGCTCTGTTAAGTATCTCTTTAAGCAGTTCGGTTGGTTTGTTCCTTAAACTCTTCTGATTGCTGATTGATTCTAATTGACTCCTTTAAGCGATTTTAGGTACCTCTGTTAAGAAACTCGAATATATTAGTAGTTAAGCAGTCCTCTTTGTTAGATAGTCTGCTCTGTTATAAATCCCATTTAGCCTTCTTTGATCATTAAGGGTTTTGGCCGCTGCAGTTAATATCTAAATACCCTTAAACGACTTTATTGAACGACTTTGAAGTGTTGTTAAAAGCCTTCCTTCTTCGACATATCTGTTGAAATGGGTGGATCCCGATAGGAGTCTTTTTTACAATTTTTTTAAAGCGAGTTGTGTTTCTCATTTTTGTTAAACCTTTTTTGAAAATTTTATAAAAATGCATTTTACTCACATCTCCATCACCGGTTTAAAGGTTACCATGATTTTGGATCTGCATGATTGTTGACACTATTATTATTGTGGAATATGTTTCTGTATTTCTGCTTTGTAACAAATGGTTTCTTGTATTCGAATGTTTTTATTATTATTTCTGACTTTTGTGTTAATTCTTCGAATTTGTTTTGTATAGTTTGCATAACCTAACAACATATAAACCTAATATTTTATAAAATTCCTAACAACATTAAATATAACTTTAAAAGAGTGTTAACATGCGTAAAATAAAGACCAACTCCGACACCAGAAATATGAAAAAGAATAAGATAAAAAAGTGGTAGGGGGAATTCTTGCTAATCAGTCGTTTGGGTCAAATCGCAAATTGTTAAAAGAAATAAACACGAAAGAAATCGAACCAGGAGAGTGTCTACAAGAGTTACATGTGGGGAGAGGTAAGGTACATTAACAATAAGTGTGAAATGTGGGGAGAAAAGAAGGAAGCAAAATGATATCTGCTTAACCAACAATCGATAAGCTTAAATGGCAGCGGCCTTACAACTAAAGACTCCTATTCCTTAACCCACAACCTTACCCCAATTTTTGTGAAATATAATCTATAAAAGAATTCAGCAAGTTTGCTGTATTATCGGCGGCATCAGAAGCGGGTGAAATGATCCTGAAAGACCGTATGAAACCATATATCTTCAGACATGAGCAAATAGTCCGCGCCGAATCTTTTGCTTAAATATTGCGAGTTCAATAAGATAACAAGTTAAAACAAAAGAGAGAACAAAGTAAGTGATCGGCAGAGTTTCTCTCGGGTTATCTAAGGAAGGCACCGATATATGTCGTGGTTTTATTTGATACAAAAAAGTCAATCCTTTTGCAAGAGTTTAGTCATCCTCCACCAGACGTCGCATGTGCCCAAACATCTACATCTCTGATTGGTGTAACAATTAATTTGCATAAACCGCGAGCTTAGTCCACCGCGGATATTTATCTATCTGTTTACACCGAGGTATCACCAAATGTGCTTGATGATAGAGGAGAGAGTTAGTCGCTAAGACGAGGTTTGAACGCTTAACAAACTGTTAAATTGTAGCCTAGCATTTCGATGTTTTGTCCGGCATTTGCACAATGATTTGCATCGCAGCAACGACATATCTGCTATATCGTTTGCCCCGTCCAGTTTCTTCCTTAAGCTGGCCGGTACAATAACTAACTGCTATAGCTAACTGCTTGCTATTGTATCATGTTACGAAACTCATGGGGTTGTCAAAATACTATCGAAACAATTTCGAAAGATATACGAATATGTTAATTGGTTTAATTAATGAGTTCAAATGTGTTTTGCAACAGACAGGGTATCAGTTATATTTGAGCATTTTTAAATACAAACAAACAGGAAGCAAAGATTCGCGGATAACTAGAGCAAATTTTGCGTTTTGGAAAAACATACAAATCGTGATCAAAAGGATACTTTGGAAATCATTTCGTAGCTTAAAATATAGTTCTTCTATGACTTTTGTACTTAAGTAATAAAAGCTGGTCGATCCTCAACATAGACCAGATCAAAATTTTTGTTTATTGGAAGACTTCGTCAGTTTTTCACCTTTGAACCGTGGTACTGGTAATGGTTTAAGGAAATTACATGAAAATAATCAAAGAATAAACTTTAAGATTTGTGGGTGGATTAGGGATATCATTGGCTGAACCTAGAAAAGTTGCCCCACGACGAAAGAGGTAGAGGGGGAAGAGGGCATGAGAGAGGGGAGCGATTAAGCAAACTGTACTGGTACTAGGTAGTGCGGACTTCTAGCCAATGAGAACTTCTACGATCCGCCACTAGCCTCGTAGCGAAAAGTTTCTTGTTCTAAAAAAATTGTTGGCCTAGCAAAATGACTTCAGCAAAACGGTCACAATTATTCAGAAATTTTAAATTGATAAGCTCAGTTTTAAAACAGGCTCACTTAAAAGATATTACAGTCCTCATATACCTTTACGTCACCGTCCCGATGCAGCCAAGCACGTGGCAAGATTTAGAGCTTCTAAATTTAAATAACTTCAGTATCTGATCCCCGCTAGCGAAAGTTGTTGTCGTATATTACTTTAGGTTGTGATTTACTTTAGGTACCTCTGGAACTTGAGGTACTTCTAGATTGTGATTTGTGCTCACTTCATTTTGCGGAAATAATATAAATTTGTTGCCGACCCTTCACTGAATTATATTTAATTAAATTTATTTAGTTTACTGAATTATATTTAATTAATTATATTTAATTAAATCCTTATCCTTGACTTTTTTTCTCCCTATCGATTTTTGTACATGGCGGACTATTCTCCGACGATATTTACCAGCACGCTAATTTGGAATCGACCTACAGGCACCATCCTATCTAAATCGACAAAATGAAAACAAAAGCGTTCTTCTAATCCGGTTCAATGAACTTCAGTATCGTATAAGAATTGGGGTCGCACCTACCACCTGATTATTAAGTTCGAGCACAATATTTTCGTAAATCCACAAAAAAGCAGCATTCGCTGCATTTGGGGCAACGAATAAAAAGTTGTGCTGCTTGGATGCATGGACTGCGACTGCATGGATGAGTCGTGTTAGTTGAAAATCTCGAAGGCGGAAGATTTAAAATTATTTGTCTATTTGTCATTTTATTTAATGGATTTTGCTACCTAAGCCTGTAATGGGCTGTTTTTGCCTTCATGCCATGTCCTGTCTTGTCCAGTTGAAATCTTTCTGAAGACCTTAACTGGCGATCAGTACCGCGAAATATATTCGAGCACACAAAACCACATAAAGCTAAAACGACAACAACTCCCAAAAACAACTTGACGAGTGTTATTTGAGACTGTGGGTTAAATACTTTGCACAAACAAAAAAAAAAAAAAAACAGAGAAGAAAATTGAAAGTTGAGCCGTCGGGTAAGCATTTCTTTTGCTGGTAGAATTGTAGAGTAAGTGGAAGTGATCCAGAAGCGAACCCAAATAAAAAGAGAGAAGGCCAAATGCAAAGAAACTGATGGACAGACGGTACTAATCCCCGACTCGATAGCGGTTGGTGGTGTTTAGATCGCTGGTGATTGCCGGTCTTATATTGCTTGCAACAATTTTCTGTTAGCGACTTCGTTTATCTTCGATGGATTATTTATCTTCGAGGCTTTTACTTTATTTCCATTTGTTCACAAGTAGTTTGCTCTGTGTGAAAGTTGTTGCTGTTTTTATTGTCGTTTCTCCTGCTGCTGAGTCTTGAGTTTGTTTTCAATTTTTGGTACTTTTCTCGTTTTTTATTCATATCGAGAATTTAAGTCGACCATTAATGTGTGTCAGCCATATTGCGAGGTTAGGTAAAATATGAGGTTAGATCGAAAATAAATATAATAGCATGAGAGTGTTTTCGGGTTAGTAATACGTTAATGTTAATTACGAATTCATTATCTTACTAATTTTTAGAGAATTTTGCTACCTTAGGTATTCTTCACTCGACTCGACTAAGTACTGACAATAACTATGCGTAGAATTAAATAATGATCACTAATCCACTTTTATTTAATCGTTGCTTTGTCTTAATAAATCATGCTCCAATCCGTCTCTTATTTTGAAAGAAGCTTGAGTCTCTAGGTAGCTTTGGTAATATCCAAAGGTCGCTATGTGTTCAGCATTTTCTACGAACTGACCCTCGGTTACATAATATTGAATTATTAGCCATAAATCGAACAGTTTATCCTTAAAATGATCGAATCGAATCACTCATTTGAAAGCTGCAGTCACGTTATCGAGGACCCATTGCCCTTTTATAACGATTACCTTACAAAATAAACTCTAATTTCCTCTCATCTAGCCTTTATCAAATCATCTGCAGAATTGTTTCAATGTCTACGTTGGTGATGATCTTCATTTCTCCGAGATCGTTGACCCCTAGTCATGGTGTCGCAGTTCGCATTCATAAAATTATTATATACAAACGAATATGATAGAAATGAAAGATCACCTCCAGCAACCGACACGTTCATCGTTTTACTGTCGAACATAAAGATACCCAACGAAGATACCCAATAGGGTAACTTCGATGAAGTTCCAGAAGAGTTCGTGTTGGCATATGCGAAAAAACTGTGCTTTCCTTGTATGCATGAGTACACACTGCACCGCGTACCCTGACAATGTTAGCTGCATTCGCCGCTGATTTGCCACAGACGCCGATTACGATGATGATCATCGTCACAGCAGTGTATGATCGATGTGTTCTCTCTCACTACCAAGTGTATGCGTTAGTTAAACAGACTACAGACCACATACTGCTTATGCAGCAGCACGGTAAGTCAAGCGAGACGTCTGATATTCGCAAAGGCACTTAAATAAACTAAACTAAGCCGAACGATTGACGACACATTGACAGAGCAATTGGATTGCCCTCGATGGTCTTGTGTTTAGTAGAGATATAAGGAAAGCAAATAAAGATGCAGAAGAAGAAGGATGAGCGGACGAATGCTCGTACACGATCAGTGGTGGTTAGTTAGTTGGTGCCTCTTAGGGAATTCTTTGTCCTTCCTTATCTTTTTCACTTGCCCGCTCAGGCAATCATTATCACAAGCATTGTTGAGAGAATGGCTTTGTGTGCGTTTGGTGAGTCGCATCACATGACTACGAGCATCGCCGCCAACGCCAAAATCCAGCACCAGTACCGGCAACAGAACTAGCATAGAAGGTGCTCTTCAAGACGCCTCTTCGTAAGGTGAAGGCTATTTTAAGGTCCATGCAAGTTTTAACGTGGGCTCCGTTTAACAGAATTGCTAGACAATTATCTTCTTTGAGGGGAGGGAGTGAAAGACAGACACCATGAGGGAAGCAGTTCAATTTGTTTGGTTGGTGGCACAGAACGATCGTAAGCTATCGTTCGCCTGCGTATTCTGTCCTTTCGAAGTAGCCTCGTAATATCTTTGCACGTTGGGTTTTTGCGTTGTTGAGGAAGGCCAAGGCTGTTGCTGGTCGCTTGGTCGCTTTGTATTTCAAGTTCGCTGGTTATGATTGAGTATACGATTTGGCTGCCTGTAAATTTACTACCATCGATTGATGGTGCTTCACATTAATATTTTTCACATCCTTTAATGCATTACTTTAATAGTAGTCTTCTGGTCTTCTCAGGGTCTTGTTGGCCATTGGTTTTACTTGCTGGTCGTGGTTGCTGGTCGTTTCTTGCCTACCTACTGTCAAGTTTTTTCTTTTTTCGGAACCTAGAACGTATTTATGTGGTGTGAGCTCTTGGTATACGATACGATCTTCATCGTTTCCAAGAGTTTGGCGCTTCTTGAGACACTTAAATATTTTTTTTGTCTTCGTAAAATATTGTCATCAGCTTCTACTTTCTATTTCGGTCGCCAGAGAGTGGCAGATTTATTTGATAGTTGGTTGTTGGCAACAAATTAAATGCCTTCTAAAAACAACTTTTTCTTTCAAAACTTTGTGCTTCTTCTCTTCTGTATTGTTGTGTCTGACTATTCTGTCCGCTTCTCCTACCTCGTTGTGAAGGAGACGACGATGAAGATGTTGTTGGAAGACGTTTTGGCGCTAAAGTGTTGTGGCGCTTGGTTGATAGCGATGTTCATAAAACATATTATGAAAATTATATAAGCCGTTCGGTTGATTTGGGTTATCTTAGAGGATTCTTCCCAATCATTTGCCACTGCCAGATGTTTTAACATACACTATAATTTAGCCTTGTTATTAGAAGTGGCCATATCACAACGTTGCCATTTAATATTTATTTATTCAACAAATTCTAAGAAATCATTTGAAAATTTATATCTCGCTGTGATTCAAGGAATAAATTTTGAAATTCTATGAATGCTATTTTTCCATTCTTCCTTTTACTACATTAACATGAATAAATTGAATCAAAATCAGCTTTGAACTATAGGAAAAATATTTTAGAATTAAAATGAAAGCATTTGAATTGAAACCGCTTTGGAATTCACGCCGCAATATTTTCGATCTTGCAAATCGAAATTTCATTTAATTACATTAATCGTATTCATATTACTTTTCTCGATTAAATACATTAAATGCATCCCAGAAAAATATATTTAATTGAATGCGGATTTGCTCGATTATTTGTAGACTGCCCCATTTACTTCTCGGTAAAAGAGCTTGAGAACTCCTTTTGGTAAGACTCTCATAGAACAGTAATATTTTAATTTATTTGAAAGCCTCTTTAGAATCGCTTTGGAAAGTTCTCTGAACAAACCCAAAACCTGTCCTTCATCATTCGAGCATCTCAGTGCGTTTTTAGTACAGTAGACTTTACGCACCTTTATTTCAAGGTCACAGGTTATATCTTGATGACTGAAAGTCCAAATAGGATGAGCCTGAAACTCACATTATCGAACTCTTGCTTCGATGTAATAAATTAAATTATATAAAATAACATGAACTGAGAAAACTAATTTCATGTGGTCACTCTTGTTAGTTGACAAATTTGACATGATCAATTTTCGTTGACTTATCAATTTAATTTACTGTCGAGAGTAAATCGTTTGTAATAATTTGAGTGAGTTCGTAACGGCTGTTAATTAACTTAACGATTTATTTTACTAATTTTCTCAGTAGTTAACAACTTAATTGAAGTCAATTGTATTTCTCCTTGGTTCGCCAATGCGAAATAAGTGAAAGCTGCGACTTCAAATTGAGGCACGAGAGCTCGAAAACCCGATGCGGAATAAGTGAAATGACGGATACTGACTGATGGGACTAGTCGATACGTTGACTTGACGATATTTAATGAGGAATGGTGGAAAGAAGAGGGGAGAGGTGGGGTACAAGGTAAAGAAGGTTTATAAGCGCGATCGTAAGATGTATAGAAGCTTGAGAGCAATGATTGAAGCATCACCGGAAAAGTTCGCGTAAAGAAGAAAGAAAAGAAGCTTGGTAGATAGAAAGATAGTAAAATATCGTCACAAAGAAGGAATTATTTAATTAAAAGTGTAGATTATTAAAAAATCGATCGAATGCTGGTGCAACCGATGCGGGTAAAAGCAAACAAAAAACAGAGAGGAACGACAGAGCATATAAAATTTGTCACAAATTTTTACAAAATACCAAGATCGAGTAAAATCACAAGGAAAGAATACAAGAGGGTTCAAAATAAAAAGGAGTATAGAATGACAAGGCGAGTTAATCTGATGTAACAGTGAAGCAAAACCACGTCAAGCGAAATTGTTGTCACGCGAATAGTTTTAGGCACTAGAACGCGTTGTGATCACGAACAAAACAAAAAACATCAAATCGCTTTTTTATTACTGGCAAAATTCCCGAAATGGCTAAATGAAATTTACAAATTTTGTGATTGTTGTTGTTGTAGTTGTTGCCGTTGCATGTTCGCTAATATCTTTATAAATTTTAATCGCGGTGATTAATCATCGAAGCAATAAATTTGCAAATTACCTTTTTGCCAGTCGAACCGCCTCCCTGGTTCAATGGCGTTCTCTTGGCGTGTTTCATTTTGTTGTTCCCTGGTGTTCGTCCATTTATGTGTCTCCTGGCCCGTTTAACGCTGTGGGGGTTGCCATCAAATAAATTTAATTGAAATCTCGCCGGAAGATCGTAGAAAAAGTTGTTGGCTTATATTTTTCTTTCATATTCCTCAGATTTCTTTAGATTTATTATTCCTAGAGGGCTTCGCGGAAATAATTCTTTAAAAGAATCACAAAACTGTCAGACGCAGTTGTTTTTGGTCAATTGACATCTGGTGTTTCTCCTGTCTCTCCCTGTGCTCTCAATATTTCAATTTTCAACGCTTTCTAATAAGCCCATTAAGTGGACCACAAAGTGTGGGAATTAACTGAACATTTTATGGTTGTCCCAGTCAGGTGGAGATAATATATATATATATATATATATATATATATATATATATATATATATATATATATATATATATATATATATATATATATATATATATATATATATATATATATATATATATATATATATATATATATATATATATATATATATATATATATATATATATATATATATATATATATATATATATATATATATATATATATATATATATATATATATATATATATATATATATATATATATATATATATATATATATATATATATATATATATATATATATATATATATATATATATATATATATATATATATATATATATATATATATATATATATATATATATATATATATATATATATATATATATATATATATATATATATATATATATATATATATATATATATATATATATATATATATATATATATATATATATATATATATATATATATATATATATATATATATATATATATATATATATATATATATATATATATATATATATATATATATATATATATATATATATATATATATATATATATATATATATATATATATATATATATATATATATATATATATATATATATATATATATATATATATATATATATATATATATATATATATATATATATATATATATATATATATATATATATATATATATATATATATATATATATATATATATATATATATATATATATATATATATATATATATATATATATATATATATATATATATATATATATATATATATATATATATATATATATATATATATATATATATATATATATATATATATATATATATATATATATATATATATACCCAATTCTTTTTTTACACGGTATTTTTTTACACGATTTTAAAATAACGCGGTTCACCAATAAGAATAAATATACTTTTTTACACGAATTTTTTGTCCTAGCACGAATCTCTAAAAATTTTTTTATTCTAATTTTGGCAGTGTTTTACAGAAACCTATCTATACAGCAACAAAATACAATAGGGGGAATACCGTAACCGGTATATATAAGAAACAAAGTCCCTTTTTACATTTTCAACTTCCAATTCTAAGTTTAAGTTCGACTGTGAGAGGATGAACTTTGGTAAAGGCGATAGCGGACGAGGCTTTCTACTTCATGGCTTGTTTACTTTACGGGGAATACCCAAATTTTATTATCGCTTTTTTCTTTAGCTCGTTGTACTTCAACTTGAACACAGCATTTCGTTATTCAGTATTGTGTTAAAGCGTTCTATTCGCAGGACGTGATATGTAAATAATTTTAGTAAGGTTTTGAAAGTTAATGTCCAAATTAAAGTTTCTTTAGTTGTATTAGTTGTGCTAGACATATCTGACTAAGGCAGCGATAAATAGTTACAAAATTGATTTCTATTCTTAATTTCAATTTGAAGTTTTATATGTTTTGTACTAATGAATTGAATTTTCAATTTACACTAATTTTATTTTTTTGGAATAAAACTTAATTATTTTTGTTTTATAAATACATATGTAATATGAATTTCATTTTTATTTCTTTTGCACGTTTTTCATAGAAAAATAGTTTAGTTTTTTCGTCTTACACGATTTTTGGAACATATCCCCAAATTTACCATATGTCGCGTGTATTTTTTTACACGATTTTGTTTGAGCACGCTTTTCTAAGGAACGCATCTACCGTGTAAAAAAGAGTTGGGTGTAAATAAATTGGTTTTATAGAAAAGTTCTTCAACATAACGTTATTAGGTCGCAGTCGGGACATGTATTGCGCTTTGTGTATATGCCCAAAGTCTCTAACTCCGAGGCTGATCTTCGAAGGAACCAAGCAAATTCTTTTTAATCCTCTATCCTGTTTTCCCCAGCTTGACCTCTATCAAAGTCAGCGATTTGTTTATTTTGTTTATTTTGAACAACAGCATTAATAGCTACAAAATTCCTGGTATATCCGCCAGTTGGAGTTACGTTTTTCATACAGAAGCAATTGACAAAAATGTATTTATATTCGTTTGAATTAACTATTATTCATAACATACTTTTAGTAAAATCAATAAAAATTATGAGTAAACATAATCGATATTATCGCCTTCTAAGAGCAAGATAGGAAATAGGAACAGATACAAACAGCTATCTCAGACTGTCAGCTATCCAACGCAATTGAAACAAACCAAGTGTCATCCCAAAAGATTTAAAACAACAAAATCAATGGTATCGATGAAGGAAAACAGAAATACGTTCCTTTGTTTTAGAAGAAAATAAATAATACGAAATAAAGTGAAATAATCAGATCTTGGAAGAGAAAATAGAGAGGGAAAGAGAAACTTTGGTTAATAACCAGAAAGGAAGCGGACCGAAATAAGCAAACCTGATGAATGCCCTTTGGTAAAAAAATGGAAGAATACCGGGTTTATTTTCAGATCAAGCGATACCAGGAGCGGAGGTATGTACATTTGAGAAAGCATAAATTAAGTCACTCCGTCTCGATTATGATAACATGAATAAGACCTGCTCAAACTTATAATTATCAAAACTTCAGAAGAGGAAATTAAATTTACGAGAAAAGGATTTGTGTTTCAAACCAAAGGAATGGAGAGAGATAGAGAGAGAAATAAATAATCGACTATTTAATTAAAGTTAAATTCTCTTTCTTTTGTAGAGTTTTTGATTTCACCATACGTGATTCTTAACGCTTTAAGGCTACATCAGTTTTACTGGATCTACGAAGTAAATTTATTGGAATCTTAGCAACTCCAACATAATATTCACACTAATAATAGTTAAAATAATTTGGGATAAAGAAATGAGACTGAAACCATTGGAAATTAATAAAGTTTTTATTCGTTTAAAAACTGGGTAAAATTCAACCACGTAGTTATATAAAGGTTAACTAATTGTTGCAATTAAGAAGAAATTTATGAGATAGATGATTCTCCTTGAAGTTTAGTAGAAGCAAGGGAAAATGTAAATTTGTTGAAGAGGCTAAGGATAAAGGCTTCGAAGGGATAATGACAGCAATAAGAACGAGAGCGACGACAGCAACAAGAATGGCATCAATATCTCTTGATCTCATCCGCTCTCTATATTAAAATTAGTGCTCTTTACTCATTACATTTTATTGCCGTTCCCCACATGGTGAGATTGGCAGCACGCTCTTACACATGTTCTCTCTCTTTCCCACTCTAAAGTAATTTATCAGCAAGGCAGAGTGCGAATAACATTGGCTTGCTCTTAAAACTCGTTTGAAAATTGGCTTCGATAATCTCCTATCACTCCGTTAATTTCTGCAGTTCTGCCAAACGCGACCACAGCTGAGTTTCGTATTATGCCTGAAACACAACCAAGGCGATTTTTTGCCGTGATACAAGTTTTTACTCTCTTCTCTTAGCGTTTGCACAAAACACCGGCGTAGAAAGCCGCCGAAAAAATTAGATTCCCGACCGAAACGAAGTGACGTTTACTCATGTGAGAGAGAGAGCACGGCTACAAACATCGCCAGAATAGAAATAGACCGTAGCTGGCTACGGCTTATTTCGCCGCTGGCAAATCCTCTCTGAGCGCCATTATTTTTTCTCTCGATCCCCATAAGCGCAATGTAAATTTTGACACTTGTCAGCTATAAAAACCCTACGCGCGCCGCCTTGGATGTGTTTATAGCATTATGGTGCGAAGAGTACGAACCGCTATTAAGGTAAGAAGGGCGATCAGTTCTATTCGTTATGTTATTTATATATCGTAATTTTATTCGTTGTGTGGACGGGTCGAATTCAGGCCTCGCGACGCGTTTTACGCGCGTTAACAAGAAGCTGAAAATTGTTCTGAAGCTCTTTTCTTTTTTGTTAAATGGGCGACTAATACGCATGAAACTGTATTTGGATGTTATATGTGCTATGCTTATGTGTGGTGTATACATATCAGTTTTAATTGCTAACAAAAATTGCACGCGCGGTTAAAGTTTCTTATGCGTTGCATAGCGTTTTATTTGAGGTTTTTCCAAATGCCAAGAAGAAAAGAAATCTAGAACGGCAACTGCCACAACGACAGAAGTGCTATTTGAAGCACACTTCACAATTGAAGCTGTTTCCAAGTCGAAACGATACTGACAATCGACGCGTTCCCACTGGGCACGTTCGTCATCGTATCACTGTCATTAAACTATAAGAAAGAATTAAATTTAAGGGCTTGTGTATATTTTTCCTTTTTATCGTTGAGCGCTTCTCGTTTTTTTGCCATAAATGTTTTTTAGGCGTCACTGTTTGCAATCTGAAGTTCAAGTTCAGTAGCAGTTAGCAGCAATGCTGCGACGATCGTGATGTAACGTTTCTGTACGGTGACGCAGCGTTGATTGTACGTCGTACTGATGGTGTGAGTTGGTGACGATATGCGATGTATGGGGTGAAAATTGGCAAAAGGCGTGACTGACAAAAATATAGTTAGACATATTAGCAAAAAAATATTCCTAAAAATTTTCAGAAAGCAATTTCTAAAAAAGAAAAATTTGCGTACGCAATATTTTAATACAGTATTTTCCACATTCCGTTTAAGGAAGTCGAAAGTGACTAATGTATAAGCATCTAGATTAGTTAAAGACCTTCGAGACCAATTAGCCAAGTAGAGGACACATCGAGTCTGATTAAATGACCAAATCACATCTAATCGAATTCGTTTAATGAGTTTGGGATGTTATATCGAAATTTGACAGATTAATGTGTTTAAAACATGCACTGAGACCGATTAAACAAATCGAAGATGCATGAGTGGGAATAGTTTTAATTAGTTAAGAGATCGTTTTTGTAGGAAAACGAATAAAAATGTTTTAGCAGAACAATCATAAAATTTTCAAATTTATGCTTTTTCATTTCTTTCGAATGAACGATTCACCGAATTCATGAGACCGGCGTGAACTTTGAGCCGCGACGGAAAGTACAGAGCTTTTATACACCTGCTAAGTCTTCACATAAGTAAATAGAAACGAGGACTGCTTACTCGTTGGAATCAAGAAATCACCCTACGGTGATGTGTTCGTGAACAAAACTTTAAAATGAGCAAATCCCTGTGCTGGAGATTAATAAGTGAGATTATACCATACGATATACAGAAGACGTCTTTATCTTTTGCTTTAGGTTTCCTGTAGAAGTGTATTTTAATGTATATCCTATTCCCGAATCTCTTGTTATGAACGTTCAAATAAAATGTGGGTGGGTTATATAAATATATTATGTATTTATATTTAAATTATTATATTTACATTTATAACCAGCCTGTGATGACAGAGAACATTCGTGCCAAATTTCATGGTGATAGCTTTATTTGTTCTTTTGTGATCTTGATTTTTGCCCATAGAGGACATACCACATCCATTTTTGTGAAACAGTTATGACTAAGACATGGGCGTGGCAGTAGTCCGATTTCACCCATTTTATACCACCCATCCTATGATGACAGGGAATATTTGCTAATCTCATGGCAATATCTTTATTTTTACGTCTGTAGTCACGAATTTTGTCTCTAGTGGGAGGACCACGCGCATTTTTTAGATTATATTTTCAAATGAGATAGTAGACTCGGATATACAATTTCACCTTTAAGTTCGTACTCGAAGCTGAGAAATTGAGTTTTAAATACGATTTAATTCACATTTTCAATACCAACCAGCCTATCGTAACACGAAATATTCGTACCAAATTTCATGATCATAGCTTCATTCGTTCTCTTGTAATCGTGATTTCCACAGGCAGACAGACAGACAAACAGACAGACAGACAGACAAATAAACGGACGGACAGGGCTTAATAGACTCAGGAGATCATTCTGAGACAGAATATATCTATTTTCTATATCTATTGTAGCTCTTTCACAGCGTTACAAACTTGGTATCGACGTTAATATATCCTTCTTCCCTTTTCTAAAAGGGAAGAGGATATAAAAATAATAACATAAGAATGCTTACTTCTCAGGTGGCTTCATAATTTTATATAAACCTTTTCCGTTTAAAAAAATTAAAAAATATGATTGCAAATCTCTTAACAAACAAAAGTGATTGAAAATATTTTGTAAAACTAATGAAAAATGCTTTAAAAGAAATGAAAAAATGGTAAATTGAATAAATAGTGATTACCAAAAGACTGAAATAGAAAACGGGTTTGTGTAAATCGTAATCGGATTAGCAAACCAAAAAAGCAAACGAAATTAATTGCAATTTTAATTGAAATGAAAAGGAAACTTTATGAAAACGACAACGAGAGAACGTGTTCATGAAAAGCATTTGCACAAATTGAAAAACGAAGGAAGAAGGAAAAGTGAAAATAAGGAGAGAAAAAGCAAACGTTGAAAAATTTGATTGTTGAAGATTGACTAATCAATAAAAAATTATTAATGATTAGCTTTCCATCACAAAACCTTTCACGAATCGAACGTTTAATTGAGCGTCGTAAAGCTTCTCAATTGAAATCGATTTTGTTCAGTTGGTGCCATCTGCTGCTGCTAGTTTGACGGATTAGGCAACATTCCAGACACGGTTATCAAATAAAATCGCACTATAAATTATAAACGCATAAATTTCGCCATTTACAATCCGGAAGATGGACAAACGACGATACGGTGCGCATACCGACTACAATCCTCAGTCTCGTTCTATTCTGTTACCTCTTAAGCCACTATGAGCCGTCTGTGAATTGTTAATATAATGAACGCTGCCATGGTTGCTCTGGCGATAAAACTCATATGAACTTTAATATTTTCTTTAATTAATTCGTTTATCTTTTTGTTTTTATTGCGGCTTTTTTATTTTGTTTTATAAGTGTATTCATACATTTCATACGGTTGCAAATTAATAATTTATTGCTAAATCAAACTTTTGTCATATTAAATAGTGGTTCTCGAACTCGTTGCAATGCTTCGAACGAATGGAGGAAGAAACGAATGAATGAATGAAGCCGATTAAAGAAGTTAGTCAAGGAATAAAGAAACTAACGAAATTATTAAATGAACAAACGATTGATTGAGCAAACATTTGAATTAATAAATAATTGAACGAACAATCGACTGAACGAGGAGGCGAATGAAAGAGTAAACGATTGAATGAACAAGTGACTTAACGATTAGTCGACTGAATGTGCAAACGATTAAACGAATAAACGTTTGGAAGAATAGATTGTTGAACGAAAGAAAAGATTGAATGAAGAAGAAATCATTGAATAATTGACCAAAAAATATGTTGAACGAAGAAACGATTTAATGAACAAACGATGGAACAAACAAACAGTCCAAACAACAATCCTTTGAATGCGTAGACGATTGAAAGACGAAGCAATTGAACGATTTTCCGATTAAGTGAACAGACTAAGCGAATAGGAGGAATAAATGAACAATTGAACAATCAAACTATTGAACATACAAACGATTGAATGAATAATCAGTTAAATGAACAAACAAAAAAACGGCGAAAAACGAAAATATTGAACGAATAAATAAATTTAGTGACATGTAAATTATATGAAGAGATTGTTAGGGCGGGCGTCTGGCGAGGGAATTGATATATGTTTTTGTTATCCACATTTAGGAAAATTTAATACACGTTCTCACTAACACTTAACACGTTACAAGACCTTTTTGAAGAGTAAAGTCAAGATGAATAAAGTTAAACCGATTTTTCTGTGTAATAAATACTTTTTGTCTTCAAATTTTTTCCACCTTCTGGAAAAGAGGTTGGTAATCTGCTTTTGTTGCTTGTCTGATCCTGATTCTTCTCATCTCCTTCCGCAAAGTGGAACAGCAGCATCTTTTCATATTGCCCTCCGCAGTCTATTGGATTATTTTCCATTTTGCGATTTCCCTTTCCTTCTCTTTTCCCTCCAAATATCCCAAATATTTTAAAATATTCCAATTTATCATAAAAATCTATAAAGATAGCACGAGGGAACAATAGAGAACTAACGATTGGTCATTTGTCATAATATTGCTTTTACCACGCTTTGAGCTACGGTCATATCAAAAATTGCCCAATAACCGACGGCCCGTATGGCGTTACATTAAAATCTGCACGTTTTCAAATTTATTATGTTTCGCAACTGTTTTGTGTTAAATTCGTTTGCTAAAATCATTTCCGTATTTACCCGAAAACTCTTTAAAGATAACTTAAGTTTATCTAATATAATTTTTTTGCTGTTATTTTCATTATCATTTGATTTCGATCAGACCATTTTGTTGGCCGTTAAATTGATGAGTTAATAAAACGTGACCGTAACAACACAGATAAACAACGACGGAAAAATATGTTGAAGTTTAGATGACAGCAGAAGGCACCAACAACAATAACAAAAACAAATTACTTTAGGTTGACGATGATTCTGATTTTGAACTCTTTTCGAGTATCATTATGATTTGATAGAACGGTGATGATGTTAATTTTGAAGGTCAAGAGGATTACGATGTTATTAATGTTTGTAATGAACGCAGTGGTGATTATGATGCTGATAATATTGTTACTACTGCCATTTTTTGTTACTCCTATGTGTCAATTAAACAACTAAATTCTCTCGTTTTTTAGTTTTCCTTAAAATAAAAAAAACAGATCATGATTAACATGAATCGAGTTTGATTTCATTCGCCTTCGACTTCGAATTAGATTTGGCTTGGTTTGACTTTGGCTTGAATTTTGATTACTTCATTCTGACTGAACTTAATTCTTGAATTCGACATCGATTTGGCTTTAGTTTGACATATTTTAAGAATATCTGTCATTATAGAGTAAACCTGAATGCAATATAGTACGTACGAGAAACGGAGAGGGAGGGAAGAAGTGAAGGATTGTGAATTATGTAACTTGATCAGTGATCATTTCTTAATTTTTTCATTCAGATTGTTATGAAATCCCTCGAGAAACGCAAAACAAAGAAGACTTGCAATTAATTTCAGCGGCTGCTTAACTTAATAAAAGCGCTACGACACGTTGACCAACCTAAGACAGACCGAGACAGTTTCGATCGATCGATCGATAGGTCGTTTGTGTATACGTTTCTGACACGTAAAATGTTTGTTGGCGTGAAAGCGTTAGTGGTTTGATTTGGTACTTCTTTGTTATTATCCAAATTCACGGAAATTTCAATAGCCAGGTTGATGAAGTTGGCCCAGTAAAACGGGAATAAATTAGTTTTTTTGGAAAAATTTTGTAATTGCTTTGACATTCGCGTTACGAACTGCCACCGATGAACAAACGAACAAACTAATTGACCATCTCCAGCACTAACAGGTTTAAGTACGGCAATAAAATATGCGTCAACTTGACAGGTGCTGCTGTTGCGATATTGCTGCTTAACCTGGTATTGTTTTACATCGCTGCTGTTTTGGTTGGTGCTGTTGCGTCGCATTTATTGTCGCTGCGCTTGCAGCTGCTGGAGGAGTTTCTGCTGCTGCATTGCTCTAGCTAATGCTTCTGTTGCTGTTGCGGTTGCTTCTGAATCTGTAACTGATTATTGGTACTGTAACAACGTTTGGTACCGGCAATAATTTTTTCATATTTTGTTAGCTTTCTGCAGGTTTTGGTTAGATGGCACTGCCCCCTACGATGATCTGGCACAAACACTTGCTGTTTCGTATTGTATAGTTATTTGTTGATGTTGTAATAGGTTGTGAGTTTTTGTTCTTTTTTGCTGTTATTATTATTATTATCAGAGTGGAACGAATTTGTTTGTTAAGTGTGCGATAAAATGCTGCTTTGGTGTCGCGGTTTTGGAGAGAAATAAATAAACACGCGATAATTTTCAGCTTCATAATGACATTTGCTAACACTTAATTATGCGCTATAAATCACGCCTTTTGAATTAATAGCAGGAAAGATAAGATAAGGGAAGTTAAAAACGGGGTGAAACAGGCTGGGATGAGAAGGGGAGGAAAATCTCAAAAAGAATTTCGAAGCAATGCTCGTAGTTTATAATTTTGATGGAATTGGCAGTAATATTCAATAATAGTATTTTTATAAAGAAATCTTATTTTGATTTTCAGAGTTTGTGCCTTCCCATATAATGCTCTTCGACACAAAAGACATAATATATATGAACCAAATATAATAGAGTTCACACCTTGAGAGTAGAATAGAATATACTCTTTACAGCTTCCTTGAAAATTCCTAACTACCGTCGGTGCTTCGAAAAATCATGCTTCATGGAGGCTAAAAATATAGAGCCCGTTAATTAGCAACAATTTCAAGTTGAAACGGAATCAGAATTATTTGAAGGAATATTTTAAAAATTTTGAAAGTCCCGGGTGTGAAAAAATTCGTAGCAACATTTCCGTGGAAACTGTTCCGTCGAACTTGCCGCGGATTTCAATGGAATTTAATAAAATATTGGGTCATAGGAGTATCAGCAGATCTCGCCCTTAATGATTTAGAGGAATATTTCTTTTAAGAAATTATTTAGAGTAATTGTTTAAACAAATTTGTATGACTATTGGATCGTTTCGACAGACCCCTAGAGAGGCGACATATAATTTTATTTAATTACTAGTAAGAACTTGTAGATCTCCGAAATTGAGCTATTGAAAGTTGTGAATGTTGGTAAAGAGCCTTGCGGTCAACAATTTTTGGACTGTCCTCAATTTTTGGACTGTTCTATGATTGGCATCATAGAAAAGTTTATAATATGATAATAATGTGAGTTTGAGCTATTTGGAGACAGCAAACTTACCCAAAATCATTTTAAGGATTTAAGTTTTACATTCTTGTTACAATTCTTCGTCCTCTTCCATTGCTTTACTACCCCCTCCCCGATTTTCAACGACGCACTTTTCTAACTGCCCCCCACCCCCTCCCCTATTTGATGACGCACTTACTTGTTATTCTCCTCTTGATCTATGTGTTTTCTATCTATATGTAATATGTACTTATTTCCTCCTTCTATATCCTCTTGCTTGCTGCTCAGTCTACTTATTTATTGTATTTGGTTCACGCAATTTTCTGTCTGAATTTTCAATGAAAGCACTCATAATTCATTAAAGTAATCCCTTAACAAAATTTATAACTTCATCCAAAAAAGGAAGCCAACAAGGAAGAACACTAGCTTCGGTCTGGTCTGCTGCTGGCCGTAGCTCACATATCCTACATCCGTGATAGAAATTTATGATTTCGCGGTTCAGTGGGCGATGCTAGGCTATTTTAATATTACTTTCCCCTTTTATTGAATAATTTAAATCTTCTAAAACATCTTCAACCCATTTTTTCATACAATCCCATACATTGTATAGTATAAGACTGGGCGTATCAGATCGACAAACAGGCAGATGGCTGTGCTTAATCGACTCAGGAGATGACTCCGACCGAGAGCATATATATATTTTACATGCCTGCCAACCCTCCTTTGATGCGTTACAAACAAAGGTATAAACTTAATATACCCTTCACCACTTGTGTGTAGGGTATAAAAACAGAAGCAGAAATTATACAAGTAAGAAATGGATCAAAATAGGAGGAATGGTAAATTGCCAAAATCTTTACAAGTATTGTTATTGTTGTTGTTGTTGAAGTAAAGCGCACAATTCAAAACAATATCGTTTCCAAAAGATTTCCTATGAATGCGTTGCGATGCGTTGAGCTGCGTTGCGTGCGGTTATTATAAAAATATTATTCCCGCAGTGCTTTCCTTTATTATATTAAATTCGTATTCTTGAAGTGGTGTTTGAGACGTTGTTAATGCTGTTATTGTGGTTGTTCTTCTTATGGCTCTCCTTCCTCTTTCGACTTAATATCCTTAAGAAATAATTTCAAGAAAGTCTGATGCGTTGCTCAGTTACGTTCGTTGAGTCACAATGGCCTCAAGCGGTTTAAATTGTTCTTCATCCCAACTCTCTCCCAAAAAAGGAAAGATTCGGTATTTTGAGATACTTCGAATTTTAGGATAGGTAGAAAAGTGAGGAAATGAAACTGGTGGGTTAAGGTTATTAGAAACCATTAGTTACAGACACACTGACAATTGCGAACTTAAGAGATTTTCTTTGAAATGAATAAGATTAAAAATAGCCTCGAGATCTAAAGCTTCGGAACTTCCTCCGTCGCCTTCTCGGTGGTAGAATATTTGGAGCTCTGAGGGTTGCAGTGTCTTAATTTTTTTCTGTTAATATTTTAACGGAGCACCTGAAATAATTTCCATTGGATTAGTTTTTTCCCGCTTCTACCTTTCATTTTTTCTTTCTTACCTTTATCTTCTTCCTATTTTTCTCATAAAATGTATCAGCGTGGAATGTTTTAATAATTTTTAACGATATAATTAATTTTTAAATTGATTTAATTGCGTTTGAGTTGGAGATTTTTTATTTCCAATCAAATGACTGGGAAGTAATCAAAACTGAATCTCGTTTGGGTACCAAAATTTAGCTTCTCTTCTTCTTCGATTATTTCATTTCAAATTCCATAAAGCGAGAACTGGAAATTTTTATTCAATTATTTTGAAATAATTAGAATTACTTTAATATTTAAATATTAAACAGATTAAAAAAAGTACCTTGGTTTGAAAAAAATCAACCAAAAAATTGTGGTAAATATCGAACGCCCCTGATAATCCTCTATTAATGTTTAAATCAAATCTTGTTGTCCAAAAAGCTATTGTTAATGATTGCTGCTGATGATCGTATGATTACCTATTGCCATCAATTAATCGTGAGCATGAAAACCCTTGTCCAAATTGTAATATCAATTGTGTGATCATATGTTGATCTCCCATGTGATATTCATTGGAAGGAATATCACATCAACAAAATTGGTAGGAAAAAAGGAATCAAGTCGGACAAAATAATTCCACCTATTGATCTTCAAAATACGAAATTCTCTATCAAAATTTATGAAGGCAGAAGCTTTGAAAAGACGGCTTCTGTTTAAAAGGAGCATACATTCTTAGACGTGTAATAACTTATAAGGAATAAGGAAAGCAACATTCGAAGTATGATAAACAGAAACAATTTGGTTGATGCAAAAATAAATTAAAAATAACATCAAGTAAAACGGTCAAATAATAAGGAACTATCCAATTAGAAGGGAACGAATATTGACTAAGTAACGCACTTGCAAAGGCACCATTGTTCACGGATATGCCGGGTTGATGAGCATCCCATCAGACTGTGAGAATAGTAATCAGAATGAGCATCACTGCCTAATATTAAAATATTTTTTTTCATAGTTGTTAAGGTGTTTTTAAGAGGAGTAAGAGGAGGGAGGAATGTTAAGAAGAAGGACTAATTTGTTGATTGGTTGATGTCGAAAATGATAAGTGAAAATTATCGACGACTGCAACCACCCATAGGAAGGTAATCGGGAACGAAGTTACAATCCTGGATCTTGGTCGTAAGATTGATTGCTAGAGAGAGCTCTAAAAGATGGCTAAACAACAGCGGAATTATCATGGAAGCAAAGAACAGGAGGATAAAGAGAAAAAGAATGAGGAAGATTATTGTTTGATCAAACAGAATGGAGTAAAAAATATCAATAAAAAGCCAGAACATATTTGAAAATATTCGAACAAGGAAACCCGGTCAGGCTTTTTAAGTCATAAGCAAAGGCGAAGAAACAACTAACAAAAATAACAATAACAATAACGTCGCAAATGCCATCGGTAATGTACATATATTGAAAAATTTCAACGAAATATCGTTTCATCGATAGAAATCGATATACCCGCTCGCTATTTATTTCAGTTTATAATACATTCAACGGACAGACGGCTTCGACGATCGATTTTTTGTTTGCTACAACTAATAGTTGTTGGTTTCCATCGCTGTCTTTACTATATGAGATATTGTTGTTGTTGTTGTTCCTATTGGTGTGCTTTTTGCTCACTACACTTGACTCATTACGTTTTAACGACTTGTTCTTTTTTGTTTTTTATTTTGAATATTGATTTATGATAGACTAATTTAAATATGATAATCCACTTCTACGATGATGATTATTACTATTGCTATAATGTTGTGACGTTTTGAAAAAAAATTGTCTTCGAATAATTTTTTTTCAATCTCGAATCTTTTAAAAATTTTGGAATTACTTCTAACGTTAAAAAAATAGATAAGTTACATTAATTAAAAGAAATTATATCACCTTCAATCTTCCTCTTCTTCTTCTTCTTGTTCATTTCTTTTCTCAGTTTAGTTGGGTCCTTGTTTCTTTTGCAATAGCCTTTTTTCAAAGAACAAATCACAATTTAAATTTGAATACGTTTGTATTCTCAACTTGCTTTCTCGATGCGGCAACGCTCAAACGTCAGTAAAATTCCACGTTCTTGTCATCGATGATTTCATGAAAGAGCAACGTTTGAAAATTGTCGGATATTATTTATTGATGATAGCGACGGCAACCAAATAATTCCGTCCAAAACCAAATATGAATTCCGTTCGCGAAATTGTTAGAAAGAAGGTTAAAGCACACAAAATTGCCCCCAATGGAGAGATCATACCACGTTTTTCTACTGTTTTTTGTAGGACTGTAAAGAATGCCTAGAATGTGAAAAAATATCCATTACTCAATTTTTCTTAAGCCAGCATTTTCTAAGAAATTCCAAGCGGCATCTGAATTATCTTGAAAGGACGTTTCGAAAAGAAGTCACAATGCTAGATGTGCCCCAATAGAAAGAGATTGCTTTTCTGTTCAAAACCTATTCCTTCACTGGATCAATAACTTTGGACTTTCCTCGAATGCTAACAAATACGTCTCCAGATTCAATACAAGAGGAAGAAAAAGAGGAACTGCGGAAAAGGATCGTTTTGAGAAGATCTGTGGACTGCTCTAACAATGTAGAACTTATTCCTGTAGGTAGAGTTTTGAGATAGGAATGAACGAGTGTAGAAATCTTCATCAAGAGACCTATTTCTGGAAATGAATTATGGCATATGGATATCCCTTTCGGTAAGGGAGGTCTTCATTATTAGCTTGATTTGTAAAAATAATAACTCTGAAAAATTGTTTTCTATCCTTTTCCCATGGTTTTCCTCTTCTATTTTATAGCTAGTCGGCTCCTTAGCAACCGATAAAATGTTGTCCCTACGTGTCCCATCCTACAACAACAGCAGAATCATCAACAACACCGGCGCAGTCTAAATAATATAGAATTATTATTCTCTCTTTCCTCAATGATCGATGCTCGACCGAGGTAGCAGTTAGATATTTCAAGGCAACGCCTTTCCAAATTCGTATAGCCAACAATAAGAACAACATTGAAAACCTAGCAACAACAACATACAAACAGCAAGGTTAACATAGCAACAGCAACATCAATACTACTACAACCACAATGGCCACATTACAGCCTCGACCACAATGACAGCATTATAGTCTACATTATGACATTTTAATGGCCAGCAACATGTGAGTACATCACCGGCATCGGCAACATCGATTACAGTCAACAGGGAGAACAGTAATAACAAAAACAGGAACAACGCCATGTTAATACAAATCGCAACAAATCACGTTAATCACGTGCATTTCACCGCACTGCAAATGAAATTAGATGTAACACCAAAGGTGGCAGAAGCAGCGGAAGCAGCAGAAAATAACCACGGATTTAACATAACCGGAAATGAATCGAAAATCGCATTTCCCAGAACGAAATCTAGCGGGGGTGGGAAAGAAGGAGGAGGAGAAAGCATTGGCAACGGTTTTTATTGACATTCGAACGAAATACGTCAAACACAGTGACGATATACCATTGTGGTCAAATCAGTGACGACATTTGCAACAACCTCAAAAGGTACACGTGCAACTAATGCAACAACATCACGCTACTGCAGCAAAAATTGCGTCCAATGGGCCGAGATTACATCTCAAATCAACCGATGTGGCTAAAACGGAAATGATATCGTCCGTGATGATGAAACCAATTACAGAAACAACAACCACAACATCAACGGCAACGACACGGTAGCTCAGGTGGCGGTTGGGATTAATAAGTGCAGGAACAGTGAAGACAACAACAACTACACCAAAATCAACAGCAATAGAGCCGTGCCAGGGAGTAACGACATGACTGAGGAAACTGTTCTTAGACCACAGTTGAGGGAAGGTGGAAGAAGAGTAATCACTTGAACAGAAAGACAGCATAATGATTTGTTGGTCTCCTCTCCTTTTATGTGTTTCAAGTGGCTAACATGACTACATGGATCTGTGAAATTTGTCTACATAGAATCCAAAGAAATCGGAAATTAATTTTTCACTATTTACCGCCCATCTAATGTACTGTCCTGGTATTTGTTCATGCTTTTCTTCAAATTATTTTTGGTTTTATTTGTTCTTGTCCTTCCTTTAATTAAAATCAATTCGTATTGGACTTGCCAGATTTTACGGACCTTTACATCCTGACTCTCTTTATATCCTCTTCTCACCTTCCCGTAAATCGCATTTGGACTTCTACGATGCCAGGAACAGATTAGCTGCTTTTGATTTAAGGTTGTGTTTAGGTGATGTAAAAAATGGAGCTGGGACATTGACCTAACCAAAAAGTTTTAAACAATACTATTTTCCAATATACGAGCCTTTTTTCGGAATAAACAATTGTTTTAATTATCTGAAATTCTTTTAAATACCTTAAAATTAAAAATAAAATTAAATATACGAAAAGCGCAAAGGAAAAAATATTTTTTTAGCCTAATTTTGACCGGCAAAGAATCATACATTCTTTCATAGTGACTGGGCGGTAGCTCATTCGTTTAGCGAGATATTAAGCAAGCCCAAAAATTAGTTCGCTAGAGTCCCCAAGTGATTTCAATTAATAATGATAAACCTCATTAATTAATCGATCTGCGGATTGACGTGCGCAATTCGTTATATTCACCTTCATGAAAGCAATGGCGGATATAGTGTCCGTAGATTGCCAATTGTCGGCTCAGTGTGTTGCTCTGTTGGATGTCTTCCTAACGGAGGCAATTCTAAGACTGGATATTGTGAAGATTGTATATTTCCTTTTGAGGAAAGCGATTATTCTAAAGATCGAATGGCACATATCCCAATGAGCGCTATTGTAGAATTGAATAATATTCATATAAATATAATAGAATAGAATTATGGAAAACCATTATAATAAGGAAATCCAGCGGCTTTGGGATGGTGCGGGATAGTGTGGTGGTGAGCGGGGGCCATACGGTAAGAAGCAATTGACTGTATGTTTCTTTAGTGTGCTGCCTGGCCACAATTTTATTGGGCGTTCATTCATTTAAAAATTTATCGTGATATCATGCAACGCAGAGGCGGGAATAGTCCATTCTATATGTATTATCCTTTGCTTACACTCTTTCACGGTGTCTTCAGTGACCTCTAATTCCCCATCCTCTTTTTCTGTTTTTGTTTCTTTTCTTACCAGGAAAGAACAGGAAAGACAAAATTTGCCTAGTTGTTTATTTATTTGACATTGTTTGGTACGTGCACATAAGCTGTTACGCAAAAGCAGCAGAAAGAAGAAGAAGATTAAGAGAAACAGAATATAAATCAACATGAAGAGTTTAATCAACGAGCGGTGTCCTAACATTTTGGTAACGAACGTGTAGGAAACAGCGTTCATTACGATGACAAAATTCGCCACGACGTTTAATTTCATTTGAAAAAATCAATAATACCGTAGTTTCTTTGTATTTACTCTGTTTTCAATCTAAGGACAATTCAGTCCTTGTCAATTGCTCCTCTTTTTCGCAATAAATATTGTGTAACCTGCGACGCTGGTTCGACCTGAGTTTGGTTGAGATCTAGAGCAATTTCTCAATATTTTCGATTAAATTGTGAATTTATTGCTAAAAAGGTTTGAAATGCAGACGAATTGTAACGATGTTTGGGTATGTTTTAGCAGGATTTAACTGATTAAAGTAAACTTAAGAGGTTCTGAAGGAACTTTAAAATATACGAATATTTTCTGAAAAGGCTTTAGGAGGAGTAAAGGCCTAAGAAAAAACTTCGCTGAAATTGTCAAAAGTCTTCTTAAAATAACGATAAAACCGTTTAAATGAAATTATTGAAGTATCACAAATAACACTAAAAACATTTGAATATGGTCGAAAGATAATGTAAGGAAATGAGACGAATGTAAATTGTTTTTTTAGGCGGAATAAATAAAGAGATAAGAACGGGAGAGAGAGAACTCTAATAATGGTTTCATCTGGACACCAACTTTTTCCTTTAAATAATTCGTCCTTTTCGGAATAATGGGAATTAATTGCTGCTTGGTTTTTCGTCGTTGCAAAATCTCTTCCCAACGCAATGTATATTTTTCCGCGCTTCGAAATAAATAATAATAGTCACTCCAATTATCGCATAGAAGCCTTTGAAATTTACGCTATGTGGATAACGGAAATATTGTCACAAATAAGCAACATCCGGTTTAGCACGACCTTCCTTTGATTGCATTTTGTCTTAATGGTTTAATAATTTTTTGTGAGATTCATTTTTAAAATTACTTTGTAACTTAAAACACTGTGAGTTTGACTGAAGGGATGACTTTAATTTCTTTAGGAGGCATCACCACCATTCTAGAATCAATACCATTGCATTAAGTCGTGCTTGTTTTCATGGTCACAAAAGTGACCCATAATTGATTGAAGGGTAGCTACACTTCATCTTGATTGATATTTTGTAACAAGTCGGTTAAAAACTATCTAAATTGATCTTTTATTGATTTATTTGGCTTAACCCTTGAAACGGTGTTAAGATAATTTTATTAATTCGATTCGATTGTTTGTTGGGTTCTTTGTCGATGGGGTCATGTTTGCAATTTATTTAACTAATGATGGCATCACATCGTTGGTGAGATGAGCACAAGTCTAATGGTACGTTGTTTTGCCAAAACTTTTAAAATTGTCTTTTGAAAATTGTTGTTTAAATATTGACTGAGAGATTTACTGAGATAATCAACATGTAATCAAGCCTAATTAATGATATCAGTTCATTTTTTCACTTTTCAATTAAAAACAATTTTTTAATACCTCGCACTGCGATTCAATTAATAAACTAAAAGGTCAATTAATAATCTCTACCAACGGTTTAAAATAAATCGTACACATTTTTTTGTAAATATTCATTGTATTGACAGCAAAGAGAGAGTTAATTAAAACATTGACTGACAGCTAGTAGATTAAATAAAAAAGGGACGACAGCAGAAACAGAAACAACACAATGTCATACGATAGCAATAATAACACTACAATTATTGCTGCTGTTATTTTTCCAGAAAATAAGTTTCTTATGAGTTTATATTACATTTTATAAATTATGCATTACATTTTATAAAATTCATAAATTGTTGCTCACCATTTGATTGCAAGATCATCTATTTGTCAGGAGTTACCTACGTGGCACTGTAAGTACTTCTGGTATTTTCTTTTATTAATTTTACTTTTACGAAAATGTAGTAGGATTCGAACCACCATTTCAAATTGCTTAAGGAAAAATTAGGACAAAATTTAATGAAATTTTTACAACAATTTCAATTGTTGAATTTAAAGAACACAATTGTCCATGATTTCCTTAATCGCCCATGTAGGCGTGTTTCTTACTGGTGTCCTTAAAACACAAAAGAACGAAATTTTTTTTCCGAATAATTCTATAATAGTCATAAAGTCTCATTAGCACATTACAAGTCCTCGCTCTCATTATTTTCGTCTTGATTAATCATCATTTTATTAAGTTCCCAAATGGTTACTAAAGAGTTTTATGGATTTAATGTAAAATAAAATTAACTTATTAAATAATCACAATTTCTTTGACTGGATTTGATGCGTGTTTCATATTAGTAAGGTTCAAATTATTGATGTCTTACTTGCTTTTCCTTCCTTTTCCTTTCGATCTTCATCCAAAAAGTTGATGCCTTACACCTCGCTTTTTTAAGTTAAAGTCAAAACTGGGGCAGCATTTTATTGGTAAGCAAAAAACACCAGTCTTCAGATATATTTTAAACGACAGCTACTTTAACCCTCTCTGTCATAACCTTTGGTGCAACCCTTGGCGTAATCCTTCAGATTTAAGAAATATATCGGTAGTATCGACCGCAAAAACAAAAATTCACGAAAATAAATGAAAAAGTTTCATTTATTATTCATTTTCATTTATTATTTCACTATATTTCATTCATATAGTGGTATGCGGAGTTTGTTTAAAAGCTGAAAAGCTTTTAAATAAATTAAACAAACAAACGAAGAATTGAATAATTTGAGAAAAACAATGCTCTAAAAAGAAAAAACTTTAAAAAGTTGAAGAACTGATACCATCAAAAATTATTTACCACCACGCCAGTGTTACGGCACCAATTTGTTTTGTGTTCTCGAGTTCGTTTTGAATTGCCTTTAATCCTTTTATGCCTCTTGGAAGCTTTTTCACGAGGGTTGAATAGGAATGATAAAAATATTGAAAAGAAGAAAAAGAGAGGGAGAGGAGAAAAAGAAAGTAAGAAAGTGTTGTAGAGGGGAAAAGAAAAGACGCTTAAAATAAGGCCAGCGAGGTATAAACAAGTACCCACAATTAATCCATGATAAAAGTCACTTCTCTGTAGGTTTAGAGGAGGACCGACTTTGGGCAAGGTAAGGAAAAAAAGGAAGAAACAATTGAGAATTTTTTGAAGCGCCCTAATAATGGATCAGATATGATTTTTCGATAATCCTTTGTGCCCCTTCTTGGTGGCCCTTTTTGAATCTGCTAACACTACAAAAATTGTTAGGAGTAATTTACTGCTTTTCTTTAAAAATTATTTTTTTTAAAGAAAATTAATCTTCTTTTTCTTTTCCTTATAACATTCATACCTGGTGTCGATGTAAAGGAAAGCATGTTTTCAATGTGACTCTTTGGATCGTGTTGGTACATTGTTGTTAAGCGGTAGAACGCATCTGAGAGGGGCGTGGGTAAGTTTTCGGTTTATAGTCTGCTCTTTTTGCGCTTCACAACCACGTTTTTAACATTTCTAAAGGGAAGTTTTTTGGTCGGGAAAAAAGGACCAATTCGACTTGACTTTTCTTTCAATTGATTTTCATTTTATCTTCCTCTTCATTGTTTTACCGATATTAAAAAAGTTTGTTGAAAGTTATACAAGAACAAAATTTATTAGAGTGGTATAAAAAGATTTGTATCACTTGAGGTTAAACTAAGTGCAAAGGAAAATTTTGTTTCACCGGTCAATTTTCGAAGCATTATCAGATTCCTCTATGATATATTCTTTTATACAAAACGAAAAAAGATTGGCTACTCGGATCTATAACAAATTAATGAAATTTTCGTATACTTCATTCGCTTCGTCCTCTTCGGGAGGCGTTGGGTTTTTAAGGACTTTAAGGAAGGTTTTTCTAATATTTTTAGTTTGAGGTTTCAGGCTTGAATTATTGATAGATTTTTGGTTTCCTACAGTGTGTGATATTTATATCGTGATCATCTAATTAAGTATGTTTATGAAGCGGATACAAAGCAAAATTCAGTTATACCTAAAGGTATGCAATGATATTGGTCTAGCTTTTAACTGCCTTCAAACGCTGCTGTTTTCATAAATGAGTGTGAAGTGGAAGAGTTGCATCTGGCTTCCTTTCTCTATATTTTCTCTATATTTTTTCTAGGAACCAATTTTCCCCAACTGAATTGCTGCGTCTATTTTTTAATTAGATTTAAAATAATCGCCGAAAAGAGCACAAATCGTTACAGCATCATTAATCTCAGTATCTCGAAACTTCATAGAAGTTGGAAAAATATCACTCTTTCTTTTGGTACTAATAAAGTTCCAAAAGAATTTAGGATCACCCAAGAGTTTAGGATAAATTATGCTTAACTTTTAAAATATAGCGTTGGTATTCATGTTCACATAAACGATTATATCTGTTCCTTGCAGATGAATAATTTAATAGACTTAAAGTCCAACGTGATCTGCAAAACAATTTATAGCACTCAGTTTTCATGTTTTCCTCAAAACACGTAGCTCATTAGAAAACCAGAAAGAAATCGAAGATAGTCGAACGATCCGGAAGGGAACCGATGATTTAAAAGCTGGGAATAGCACAATATTAAAAGTTCCCACTGCCAAAACCAAATAAACAGATAAAAGAGTATTCAGACCCAGAAAAGAGCAATCAATCAGACATAGCTCATTCTTTAATCTTGAATAATCCGTAAATTTAAGGCAAAACTTTTTCTTCAATCTCATTTTAGATTTCAGGAGCCAAGGCGTTTGGCAAGGCCTCGTTAAAGTTAAATCAATTTCTAATATTGGGTGGTGCTTACTCTCAGGTAGCACAAAAGGAGCACAGCGAGATAATTCAGAAATATCCTTATCATCAATAAAAATTAGATCCAACAAGCGACTACTTTGATTACGTATGTATTTAATTTTAAAGAAGCCTCTCGAAAACATTTCATCCAGAAAACTAAAGTTAGCTAATTTTGATCAAAGTGGATTTTCAGGATTTTTCATTTTAATTAATAATCTAATGAATATTAATTTAATCAACGATTTCCCACATCTTAAGACTTTTTATAGTCTTTTAGGCTGCTGAGGGGATCTTATGTAGCTTAGGCGGTAAAATAGAAGCTGTGCAATTACCCAGTTGATCCAGTTGATCCAAAAATTTTTACATTTACATTTTTACATGTTTAAAAACATCTAATTTTCATGGAAAATCTTTCTATTAATTATTCGACTATTGTTTGATCAATTGTCTAATCAAGAAGCAACGATTTGGGGAAAAATATAACAATTCCCAGAGTCAACCATACTCACCAAAATTTGCTTTCCCCTAAAATTAAAACGATCCTCCGCTCGGGAGTCATGTTTTTATAACTATTTCCACCAAATTTCGGCTACATTTGTACACTTATGAATTATGCACCAAATTCGGCTACATTTGTAGTGTACAATTTGTAACTGTATAGAACAATTCGACGTGTATTAGTGTGGAGAGTCTTATCTTTTTATCTCTGATAGAAACTTCTTCAGTTTACGTTCGACCAAACGTGCCGTAATATGTACAGATAAGCTTCTGCATCTCGATCAGTCTCTCTTGAACACCAACCTCTCGTAAATGCGTCCTCACCAAACCTTTTACTCACACAAGAATAGTGGGTTCAGAGTCAATTCGTGTAATAGCCTAGTCGACAAACTTTAGATGACACCGAGGGCCAGCATGGCTGCGTATATCGCGTAATCGCGTTGCGTAATCAATAAGCAACGATTTGGGGAAAAATATAACAATTCCCAGAGTCAACCATACTCACCAAAATTTGCTTTCCCCTAAAATTAAAACGATCCTCCGCTCGGGAGTCATGTTTTTATAACTATTTTCACCAAATTTCGGCTACATTTGTACACTTATGAATTATGCACCAAAATTCGGCTACATTTGTAGTGTACAATTTGTAACTGTATAGAACAATTGGACGTGTATTAGTGTGGAGAGTCTTATCTTTTTATCTCTGATAGAAACTTCTTCAGTTTACGTTCGACCAAACGTGCCGTAATATGTACAGATAAGCTTCTGCATCTCGATCAGTCTCTCTTGAACACCAACCTCTCGTAAATGCGTCCTCACCAAACCTTTTACTCACACAAGAATAGTGGGTTCACAGTCAATTCGTGTAATAGCCTAGTCGACAAACTTTAGATGACACCGAGGGCCAGCATGGCTGCGTATATCTTATAGAATTGCAATGAAAGCCGAGCCAGTTACCACTGGGTCTATGACGGATTGTACTCGCCGCGGAAGTGCAAATGAGCAAGGAGATTTATAAAAAGGATCCACACAGGGAGATTCACACGGGGAGATTTTTAAAAACCTTATTCACGCCAGATATCAGTAAATTCTCCAAGTCACAGATTTACTCAAACGCACGCGTGAAAAAGGCAACGATAATGCAACGACTATTAGTCTACTCTCTCGCTCCAATAAGCCAGAGGCGCCTGTTCTAACCTAAATTTGATACCTATAAGTAAAAACATTATGTACCTGGGTTTGTACACCGCTGAGTGACTTTATAAGTCAGCTGGTGATACCACGATGGCTCTTGGCGTAGCTATTTGTGACATCTCTTGGTTCAATAAAATAAATTAAATGAAGATAATACACCGAGATTAAAAAATCCAGCAGAGGAATTTATTGGTCCTGAAACAACAAAATCTCTTGAAATGATCCCGGAGACCTCTAAGCCTATTCCGGCTATATACTCGTTTCCCGAACACTGAACCACAAAAGTCCGGACAGCATTTCAAGTGATAAAACGTGATGAATTTTAACCGTTTTCATTACGCAATCTCATCTTCTTAAGAATTCACAAATCAAAACAATTCTGAATTGAAAATAAAAATAAAAATAGATATAAAATTAAGAAGGGTAAGAAGAACAAAAGCAGAAGCCATTAAGTAATAGAACACCGCAATAAAGGCCAATGAGCAGTCCTGTGAGCAATAAATGTAAGATTCACTTTCAAAAGTAAATGCAGTGACCTTTTTCCGGTAAGAAGACAAATAAAGAAAATAAAGAGAAATAAAACAGGAAAAATTTAATATCAAACGTTAAATGTTCTAATTTTAATTAATAATTTCTTTGTTTCATTTATAACCGAATTTAAATTGGTATCGAGGTTGCTTAAGTTGGAACGAAAACGAAATTAAGAATATATTCTAAATACAAATTTATTATACAAATACAAATACGAATGAAAAACTTAATGGTTTCCCTCTTAGTTCGTGTGTATGAGCTTTGGCTGATTCGCAACCGAGTTGACACTAATGGTCCTTCTTTGGTTCTTGATGTGTCTTATCTATTAGAATATTCTGCAAATGTGATGTGTCCACCTTATTCCCCTACCCATATACTAAAGAGCCTCTCAGTCATTTATGTATTAAAGGAAACATAAATAGTCTGGATAAAGGCATGCTAAGGAAATGTATATTAATTTTTTGGCTGTCGCAATATACTCACATACATACATACATAATATACGTACATTCGTTGAATCCCCGCAGATATTTTGGTTTTTAACCGAAGGACTCCGTTGTTGTTGTTGGTGATTGTTTTAGATGCCAATTTTATTATATGATTTATGCTTTGATTACTCTCTAATTTTTGATTGATTCTGTATAATTTTATCGCTGCCAGATTTCTACACTTTATTTTATTGTGACCACGTAACACTGAAAATATGTTAAGGTAAGGATCATAAGCTTACTGATAGAGTAAATATAAATCTTTAATGAAACATAAAATCAAATATATCTCTCTTGAATTTCCTCCTTCCGAATTGTTTCGAGATTTTTTTTAGACGCAGCAGATTGTATTGTGGATTAACTGATTTGCTCAATTTCCCTTTTAGTGCAGTGTTAGAGATATAAAGTTTAGAACGGCAAAACTAAATCAAATATATATGATTTACATGAAAGCCTAAGTTTTTTCCTTCGATAAATTATTGATGTAAGTGAAATTACGACTTTCCATTTGCCTCCGTTGCTTTCTTTTCACGTTTTTCCATTTCTGATTTATTTTGAAATTCGTTTCACTCGCAGTCATTCACAAATCTAAAACTTAAAGGGTTGTTTGTTTATTCTTTATTTTCCTTTTTGCATAAAAATTCCATTTAAAAGGATTCGGGCTAAATCAACTTAAATCTTACTTCCTCTATTAGCAATATTTTGTAAGTGGTGTGGTCACATTTTTCGTTAAAGTCGGGTTTCAAATTGGGTTGCTGTCTGGCACTTAATAGAATCAGATTCAATTTAAGGGCTAACGTGAGAAATGCTTTATTAAGTTAATTTTTTGGGGTTGATTCATAAATTTTGGAATTTTTACTTGCGTTTTTTGAGTATTTTTTTAAACACTATAATTCTTAATATAATTGTCATTGTTTTGAGACCAGTGATGGTTCTAGTGTTTGCACAAATTTTATTTATAAAAAGCCGCCTTTATATTATTTTTTATCAATTAATATAATTTATCTTTTATTTTCAGGAACAGATTTTCATTATCTGTGAATACTTTGATGGATTTCTGATTTTAGGTTAGTTTAAGTTAGGATAATTCAATAATTATCGTAAGTTCTGATAAATAATTAAATCGTATCGTAAGTTATAAATAAATAAATACTTAATTATAAAGGTTTCTAAGCGTTTGATCATATTTGCCGATAGATACTCCTGAGCAAGCTTCTGATTTACGAGACTCTGAAATACGAAGAAAAAAAGCAGACAAGTATTTGAAAGTTTTAACTCTCTGCCTCCCACCGTCTCTAAATTTCACCACGTCTATTCCTAGACGTTTCTCATATTCTTAACCAACTATCTCTTATGACAAAAGTGTTAAACTTGTCAAATATATTTCTATCCATACATAACTTCTTTTCTTTGTCTCTTTCCTGCGGGAACAATTACAAGAAAACAACAAATAAGGAATAAGGCGAATGTAAAACAAATACTCTGTTAAGCCTAGAGGTATGCAATGACGCTGGCCTAGCTTTAACTGCTTTCAAAGGCCGTTGTTTTCTGAAATGTGTGTTAAATAGAAGTGCCCTATTTGACAGTCCGTCCTATTTCCTCTCAGTTTATGCGTCCGGGTGGCGGCTTATCTTTCCTCTAAGGGCATGTTTTCACCAAGAGAATTTCTGCGTCGGTTTTTATAGTCCTCATGCTTTTCCGTCTTGATTGATGTATATTCGATTGCGTCCTTTAACGCTTTCGTTTGTCAAATCCGAGAAGGCTTTTATTTTAATCGACGGTTTTAAATGCATAACAAAACAACATCGCAGAAGTTTTAAGTGTTTTGTCGTTTGTAGAAGAATTGGAGGGCATTGGATGACGGTTAACAATGTGACATAGTAATTTTTGTAGTATGTGGAATATTTACTTTTAGAGAAAAATTAGAACCAAATATTTATGATGGCGGATGACGCTGATTCCTAAAGAGTTTGCAATTCTGAGGCTGGGATAATATTCTCGGACAGACTTTGTTAAATTGAAAATTTTAATTTTTCAGTTTCTTTTGAAAATGAGAAATAAAACTAATTTCCAATTTATCATTAAAGCAATTTTATTTATTTAATTTTTATAATTTTAATACGTCATTAAACTTGATGTTAATTGCAGCCAATAGGAAATTAATTCGAGGACCGTTTTTATTTAATTTTGAAGGATATTAGGTATAACTAATTTGTATATTTATACAAAGCTAAATTTTACATAATATATATCTTTATTACTAGAATTTTAACTGAATCATAACGGAATTTTATCACCTCGTGGCGTTACGTTCCTACGTGTCGTCCGAAGGGAGACTAAAGTATTATTATACGACTTTTCAAGTAGTCACGCACAGAAATCTTGGTCAAATAAAAAAATCAAAAATTTATTATGTTCTATCATAAAAGCGTTTAATCTTCGTGAAGAATTTTTACAACTACCTTTTGAAAAATCAAGGATTTTTCCTTTTTTATAGCCTTTTTTCTCTTTTTATAGCCCTTTTCAGACACATACAAGTTTCTAAGCATTTGAACGATTTTGATAGTCCCTTCTAGGGCCCATTGGTAGTCTATAATTTTTCATATTGAAAAGCCTCTTTTAGGCTCTTAAGCCTAGGCTCTATATCTGATTGTCATATTATCAATAATGACTACTTTTTCGAAAGAAAAGTGATAATGACTACTTTTTCGAAAGAAAAGTGATAATGACTACTTTTTTCAAGATTTCTCTTTTTTTTAAATTATAATCTCCCAAAAGTTGGCCCGGTCCCGCAAATTTGTGAGTTGGAGAGTGAGTAACCTTTTTTTGTAAAAGTTTTCTTACTTCCTTAGTATCATAAATCGTTTTTAAATAATTCAATTTTGCCCTAATTATTTTGCATCTTTTCCAAAATATTCTCAAAATTATGCAAAATAGTGAAACAGTAACATTTTCCAGCACCCCGTCGAATTAATTGGATGGAAAATAAAACTTTCCGCAAAAAGTGATATCGTGTAAAAATTATTTTTGAAAAAATATGAAAAAAGCTTGAAAAAATATAAACAGATAGGAAGAGAAGCCATTGATTAATATCCCGTCCCAACCAATGCCTTTAAGACTGACTCCGCAAAAATATGAGCCATTTTCAAATGTTAACAGAGTGACGCAACTCTTCGGGCAAACAAACAATGCCAGTAGAAAATCAGGAAGTAAAGTTATGTAAATATTATACACGGAGAAAGTGTTAAAATTCATAACACATTTCTGTATTGTATATATTATATATTTCCATTGTTGTTATTGCATTTTATTAATTTTCTTGTTTCTTACTTTTCACGATTATTATCCGAAGACAGGAGTGAATATTATTTCTTACAATTTTCGCCCAGTTTATTATTTGCTGATCTTTTGAATGGTTCCTGAAAATATGCTTCGCATTTTTCGACTATAAAAATATTCCCTGGGGAGGGTTCGTATATTAAAATAAACAAGCGAATCAAGCACCATAACTTAACGCAATCTTTTCCAATGTCACTTGCCATTGACGATCGGAATTTCAAAAAGGGATTGAAAAAATTATAATATTTTTTAAAAACAGAGACAATTTCCTCGCGTTTATCTTCATAAACGTTACCCAGCTTTCATGTTTTTTTCACTTTTGATCAACCTTTTGTTGATGCGTCACCGAGTTGTCATGAGGAATTTTTCTCTGGATAATTGTGTCTATTCTTTATTAGAATATCATGTAAATGTAATATCTCCATTTTATACCTCAAATATTATGCGCAGTCTTACAGTTACAGGTCTTTCAAGCTTGAAGGAAAAAAATGGCATGTAAAGTAAATAACAATCATAAAAAGAATTTATGCGAGGGTGTCGCAATTTTTTGGTGTCGCAATATGTTTACATAAATTCGTACTTATACCCCGTAGCGAATTTGATTTTTTTCTCGAAGGACATCGTTGCCGTTGTTCATGCTACTTGTCCGGTTATAGATGCCATTTTATTCCATTTTTTCAACTTTGACTACTTCCTAAATTTGATGGGTTCTGTATAATTTTATTGCTACTTGATTTCTACACTTTGTTTTCTTTCATTGTGAGCATATTGTAGTGAAAACATGTTATGGTAAAATTAAAGATTTACGGATAAAATAAATGAAAGTTTTTGATGAAATTTAAAATAAAGCATATATCTCTTATATTTTCCCCTCAATTTGATTTCGATATTATTTTTTAAACCCAATAGTTTACGCTATCGTTGCTGTCTTTTATGGCTCAATTTACCATATAATTTTGGCGCGGTATGGACCATATAGTTTAAAACAAGTTGAAAAATAGTGGCAGAAAATATTAGTTTAAATAAATATTTTGTTGTATATTCTTCGGGGCTCTAATTAAAAATAGTGATACAGTAATATGTGAGTTACTTCACGGAGATCTGATTGTCGTCTAATTCATAAAACTAATCAAAATAAAAATTTTGCTAGTATAAAAAAATTATGCGAAACTCCATTTAAAGGAATTTTATATTTATTGAAATACATAAAATTATGATAGATAAAGATCAAAATTTGGAAGTAAAGTTAAAAATTATTTAATCAAGAAATTATAAACCAAAACCTTAAAATTCTGATTTAAAAATTTCTTAACATTTCTTTTTTAATTCGTTTTCTGTAACTAAATTTATTCGGATTCGGAACTAAATTCTTCGGATTTGTAGAACTGATTTATATGGAAACCTAAAATTGTGTTTTCGATAAATCAATGCTGCAACTAAATATATTTTCCTTTCATCTTCCGATTTAATTTTATTTAATTTATTTGAAATTCCATTTATTTTGAAATCCGATTCGCTTGTAGACGCACAAATCTGAAACTTAAAGGGTATTCTATTTATCCTTTATTTCCCTCACTTAACCATTCCATTTAAAATTCTTTGGGCTAAATAGCCTTAAGTCTTATTTCTTCGTTTGACATTATTTTTCAATTATATATGAGGGACGTTTAAATTTGGCTCTGTCTGCTGACTGGATTGCCGTCTGACATTTAATGGAATCAGATTCAATATAAAGCCTAACTAACGCGAAAAACATTTTATGAAGTTAATTTAAAAAAGGAAAGGCGGCGGATTCTTAAATTTTGGAATTTGTGCTTATTTTCTTAATTATTCCAGCAGGATGATATAAAATCATGGTAAAATATTTAATATGATAACGTCTTAATCGGAATCGTTTAACTCATTTCATTCATTTGACAATCACGACAAACTTATTGTGGTCCCCAAAAGAGTAAAATTACTTATGCCTCGCAGCATTCAATATATGGGTGGGGACTCACGGACCCGTCATTCCTCTCCGACATGGGAGGAATTTCTATATTTTTCTACAATTTTTGCTGATGGTAAAAAATAGTTAAATAATATATAACCACGTATTTCTGTAAAAAATTGATATTTTCTCAGAAAATTTGACCGCACCTCCAGGGATAAAACACACTTCGCTAAAATTGCTTCGGGTTATAAAATAAACGGTTCGACAGGACCAATGCAAACTCATGGTGGGGGAGGGGGTTCGTTGAGTTAGTAGAAAAAATTAACCAAGATACCGATGGCCCCATAGAATTATTGCTTCTGAAAGGCACCAAAAATGTCATGCGGTATCAGAACAAAGCACCAACGAACTGAATTGGATTATTCTTAATATAGAAAAAGAATACGAAGAGAAGAAGAAGTGAGAAGAAGTAAGGAGAAGAAGAGGAACTAAAAAGAAGGAAGAGAGACGAAAAGCAATAAACAGCTGGACTGGACCAATAGGTTCACTGAAGATGACGAATGGAATACTAATAAGAAAAGCAATATGGCAAAATGAGAAAAATGGATTAATGTGAGAGGGAAATGTTGGGAAACTTTGTTGGAAAAGAAGAAGTAAACGAAGAATTTATCTGAGATAAGCTGGAAAAGATACACGTGTATTAATTTTGAAAATTGTTAACACATTTGTTGAGCTTGGAGTGAGATTTTATAAATAATGTTCAAGGTCAGAACGAGTATTTTGTTATAACTCACTTACTAAAATCGTGAATTACTAAAATCCTTAAAATACGAAAAAATTTACGAATTCAGAAATTCGTTTAAGGAACATTCGTTTTAAGTCATTATTCTATCATTTGAAATCTTCGAGATTTTAGTGATATTCTTGCAAAAGCTCCTTCTGGTAATTTGTAAGCACGTAATTCATGTCAAAACGAGTTTTATTGATGATTATTAATTAATTTGATGACGTGGATTTGTAAATAATCGAAATTATTTCAATTCGAAAACCAAAATCGAAATTACACTTTCATTTCTCATTAAGTAAGTCTATTCAAAACATTTAAAGTTAGTCATAGTTCGTTCTTTTTAATGAATTTTTTGTTACTTTTCAGACGTTCTCTACCTTTTAAATGGAAGGAAACTAAATTACAAATAAAACAATCTGTGTCCATCTTTCCTTGCTCCCTCTTCTGCTTTATCGACAATTGGTCCATTCTGTTTTGTATTTTTTATTTTATTTTCTTTATCTCATTTTCCTCTATTTTATTGTAATCGTTTCAATTGTCTCGTCTCAATATTTATGGTTTTCATTATTAAACTTCCTGTAAGTGCAAGCAATAATTTCACGATATGCGCCAGCAGGGTGTTGTGAAGAAGTGCGGAGCCAGTATGGGCCATACCAGTATTCGAGGAAATGGAATTTTTATTTGCATGCCTTTGAAGTTAACTAAACAGAGACAGCGTACATAGACGGAGTCCAATATGGCAATGCTATGAATCTACATATCGTCTGATATCTGATGGTAGCGTCCACCAAATGTTGGTGGCAGTTGTCTCGTGGTCGAATGAGCTGAACAAGGAGTCCAGTATTCGTATGGTTGCTTAACGATTGGTGTAGACCGGCAGACAGACAAGCGAGCCTAGTCATCACTAATAGAGTAAATATTGCAAACGCAATGCGTTAATCAATTCATTTTGCCGTAGTCGGTTTAGAACAGATGTGTCCATAACAATAACGGTTTAATAACAACAACACCAATAATAACGAGTAGGAACACTAACTTCAGTCTAACCGAAGTTTACATATCCTAGACCCATAAATAAGATAAATTTATTTTATCCTTATAATCATTGGGTGATTACGTAAAATAATTTAGTTTAGTTTGTACAATAATTTAATATTCTTAGGTGAGTTCGAGGATAAAATATTGTCATCCAATTCCGTCTACAAACGTTGCGAGAGAGTACATGAAGTAAGCGTTCTTTTCAACCGGTTTGACTCTTAAAGGAAAAAAGTTGAAGAAGAAGAAGCTGAATAATTGGATTAATGCTGGTTTAATTTTCCACTAGGTGTAGAGGTGGGTTAGGTACAATTGGTCTCTTTGAAACAACAGTTTGCTAACAATTTTCTTCATACTTCCTTCTTCCTTTCTTCCCCCCGCCTTTGTCTTCCTTTCGCTCGCCTTGTCCTCACAGTTCGGACCTCCGATCCTTTATCTAAAGAAAGACAGCATTCTCTTAATGAGTAATCCTCTTCCGCTTCGGAGTTTTCAAAATGGCTTTATGTAGTTGATTGCAATAATATGAAGGGGGAAGAGGAGGAAACTCTGAAAGTTTCGATGACGGATGCAAGTAATTTTATTAGCATTGCTTACCATTTTGAACCTTTGAAAAGCATTTAAATTAAACATTTTTCTTGTTTTAATTTTTTCCTTTTGTTCTAGCTTTTATTTGTTTTTGTTTTTGTTTTTGTTTTTGCTGTATCTCCAACACTGCTTTTAAAAATTTTTAAGACCTTGATTGATTCTCAGTAATAGTCAATAGAATGAGTACAAACAAAGTGAGAACAGATGAAAGGAATTGTTGCACGAAAAGAAGAAATAGAAAGAATGAAGCTGGGATCCTTATATCTCATAAATACTTTCTCATTAAAAATTAAACAATTCTTTTGGAAAAATATAAAAAATACTTTATGTAAAACAAAGATACTTTCAACATCTTTTTTGATTAAAATAAATGAGATTTTCCAGAAGAAAAGGAATGATGGGTCAAAGAATTTTAAATTAGTAAAAAGTATTTAGCAAAAGAAGAAAGGACGATTTAAATAGAATGCCTTCTAATCTAAAAGAAAATAGGAAACAGAAAGAGGACTATTTTGGGAGTTCTCTAAGTGAGACTGACGTCTCTAAATGGGAAGAAATACCTTTTATAGTAGGCGAAAGAACGTATTCGGACTAAATACGGAGAAGTCCTACGGAGAATTCCTAATTTCAGGTTCAAAGGATGTCTTTTAAAAAAAAGAAAAAGATTCACAATTCATATCGGTAACGAAATTCGTTCTGACTTTGGACTTTTGAAAACCTTGTGTCCAACTGTCCAAAAATCTCCCAAGTTCCACTGCTTGTAAATTAAGACAGAACCCTTTAGAAGAAGGGTTATATCCATTCCATACAGCCTTCCACATCTTTTTCATGTACACAAAAAATATAACATAAAATAAGAGAATTTTCAAAAATAATTAATTTCATAGAATTCATTTGAAGAATGGTCATTTATAAAAATGTTTATCTGTAAAATTATTCATTTACGCAGTTATAAGAAGTTAATTTAGAACAGTTTCATTTGTATAGAAATATGTATAAAAAAAATTTAGAAATTAAATATTTAGAAAAACTTTTCTTGAATGAGTATTCTTCGGACATTTTCTTTCACGGTTTGTTGGCGTAAAAAAATGGGCAGCTTCTGTATTAGACTTGATTTTTGCAAAACCTTTTACCTCTACTCTTCTCTTAATGATATTCTTATTTTTCATTTAATCTTTTCGTTTCAGTCTTTTTGTTATTTTTTATTTCGTTTGAGAAAATACACGTATTGATTCCTCCCCAAATTTACTTTGAGTAAGAAATTTTGCATGGAGAATTTGTAAGCTTGTGTGCAAACTGCTCATGCCATCGTGAGGGAAAAAAGAATGAATATTCTCGTCCTTCGTCCACAAACACACATGAACGCTATAAGAACAAATACGTTTTAAATATTTATTGGGAATGCTTTATCGATCTCTGCCTTCAAATCGCTCCGAAAACACAATATTGGTGTGTTTTCTTAAGTTTTTCATTTAACTAATTTTTTAAAATCTATTACATTTAGTTGATTTTATAAAATATTACAGATATGCGTGCCGTTCCGTTCTTTATCCGTTCAGCAGCGGCAGCATCCCTTATGATTCTTTTCAGCTTTCAATTTTCTACTACTTTCATTTATTTATTTTTTCTCGTCTTTAAAGACTTTATATAAACTTTCTGCGAGGACGGGCAATTATATGAAGTTTCATGATTAACTATTTGCCCATGAAATTCTCTAATTGCTTTTGCGCCCTCGTTCAGGAGAAGTTTTTCTAACACATTCTACCTGTTTGCTGACTTTGTTCTGCAAGAGGATAATCTTTTGGAATTGTCTTTCAAATGCATTTTCAAAGGACTACGAGAGAAGTAAATCTATTTTTGATTGCGAGTTTTGACTAAATTCGCTATAAAGCGGCCCTGGCTGATCATTTTATGGACCTGGCCCTGATTACTTTACAGGACGCGTAAATGCACAATTAGTCCATTTCACGAATTTCACAAATTTATTTTTAAATTTCAATATTGGAGTATTTTTCAGTATCGAGATACTTTTTAGATATTTTACATTTTGACAAACCGGAAACGTAGTATTTCCGGAAACAGCTGTGAAGTCTGAAGCAAATTATTACAAAAGTGATGCTGTTTGAAAATGTTTCAGCACTAAAATTTTCTTATTTTTCAAACTTCTTCTCACCTACCTGGTCTGTCTGTCTTCTCACCCACTTGACGGTAATATCAATTTATAATATCACTTTTTTCCGCATCTTAATCGGAATAGACGTCTTATTAAGGCAGAATCTACGGAATAATGAGTACATTGGAATAGGCTTAGGAGGCATTATGATTAAACTGAATATAAGGTATAACTACCACAAGGTATAAATTAAGACATAAGGCGCATCGTCGGCTCTGTTATACCCTCGACACATCCCAACGCACATCACACATGAAAACAACTTCCAATTTTCCTCAAGGGTATCCCTTCCTTAACAAATCCACAATTTCCTAAAGGGTATTTGTTTCTCGCTGAACTGGCTGAATTTCAAATAGATAACTTTAAAATACCTTTTTGGGTGTGGAGCGAGTAATAATAAAATAAGTTGAAAATTATTGGAGTCTTTCGGTCATTATTACCCGCCGTTGTTGTTGCTGCGGTAATGTTTATTTTATTTTAGTTTAGCTTTATTGCTTCTTTTTTTTCTACTTTTGTTTGTTTGTTGGTTTGTTTGTCAATTTGTTGATTGTCTACCGGTTGGCGGCAACGGTTAAGAATAGACTCCTTAATCTGTTTCTCGAGGTTGTTTCCCTTTTTAGGAAAGTGAAACAACACAGTCTGCAATTAAATATTTTGTTATAAAAACTCTCAAACTCAGACAACAGAACCACGTCTTTTTCCTCCTTCCTCAGACCCTTCTCCCGCGTTACTGATCAGATGACTTACTGTCATTTGTGATGAAATGGTCCACCATCTACCTTCAACGTCTTTATTACTCGGTGTAGTTTGCTCGAAATTACACCGTGAAGTGTTTTCGGCTACTCCTCTTATATTTTATTTACGGTTATTGTTGTTGCTTTTGGGTAGTTATTATTATTGTTGTTGCCAAGTTTTAAAGTTTGACTTTTGGTTCTTGTTCTTTGCCATAATTTTGCCTTTGCAGACTTTATTGGTCCCAAAGGATTTAGACGGGTGTTTATTTTGATGCTTGAATGAAACCAATAACCAATACCACCAGTCACAGCAGAAGCAGCAACAGCAGTAGTAACTGATTCCTATTTTGATAAAAATAGGAAGTAGTAGTAGTAGTAGTAACTGATTCCGGATAATTAATTTTATGTAACCAGTAGGCAAGTTAAGCTAATCTGGCGTTACTTTTAATTCAAAAATTTTCTTTAGAATTTCTTTTATAATCTGTTGAAATCAGTGCAAATCATTGCAGTCAAATTAATTGCTTTTATATATTATTTAATTTCAATTGGAAATTACAGTTTTTATTAAATTTTTTGAATTTTTTCAAAACCTTTTCAAAACAAAAGAACGTTTATATTTAATTCAATGTCTTTCACTTTATTTCACCAAATATTTTTTTTAAATATATTCTATCGAAAGAATAAGTTTGCTAGTTATTTTTCCTTTCAAAGATTGAATTCAATTTGATAAAAAAATTTAATTGTAATATTAAAATTTAATAATAAGCGGAAAGCGAGGAAGGGAGAGGTGTAATCGTACTAGTAGGAGCTAGTGAAATATTTAAAGTATTTGAAGAAATAAAACAAAAAATCGCTAGTGGTTTGTACATTGATTACCTGTCTCATGTGTTTTAGTAATAATCTTTAATTAATTTATTTTAATTTAACTTTTTAAATTAAACATACATAAACGGTCCATAAACGGTTACATAAACGGTCCAAATTCTAAATATTTTAATTAGTCTGCTTAAGTGAACAATTATTGAATTTGTAAAATTTTGTGTGTGTAAAAATTACTAAATTCAACAAGTAAAAACACTAGATTCGCAAACCGGCGAACTTATATTTCGGCAACAGGCCGAAACTTATACACCCTATACTCGGAATTTGTACGTACAGTCTGATCCTAACAATCACAGTAGTGCACGCCCCTTTTAATATTACATTTACCTTTGCTTGATTAACTTAGATCTACCAACTGGTTTTCAACACAACTTTTTCCAAGAATTTGGCAAGATTTAGAAAGATAATAGCATACCACAAAATAGTGCCGAGATGCACCAACATCGATATGACATCGTATACGGATTTGCTTTAGGAAAACAAAGAACTCTGAAAAGGGAAATCTGATGGGAGTAAGATGGGAGATACCTGCCTGAGTAAGATGGGAGATGCACCCGCCTATATTTCCGTTACACCCTACACCCAAAAGTGTATTATATGGACTTCGTTCTTCCGTTTGTAATGTATTAAAAGAGACTTAGCAGGTATAGGAGAGCATATAATGACGTATAGTGATGTCGTATAGAAATGGAATAAATCCAGCTGTTTATTATGTATGGAATCGTCCAAATGTCCACCGCAGTTTCTTACGGTAACATTGATACGAGCGGTCCAATTGCCATCGATTCTGCCGCATAGACCTGCCTGAATTTAAAGGGTGAATTGGATTTTATTGACTTTAAGGGCGCTCGTCGATTGCGGCTTATTGTTATAGACCTTCGACTTCAGGAGACGACAGGAGATAACCATGTCCTAAAATCGTTCATGCAGAATTTCAATCGTCGCATCCACGACGATGATCCATACCAAACAGTAACTTTTTGTGGATGCATAGACATCTCCTAAATCTCGTGTGGGTTGGAGTTGCCTCATATGAGGTGACTAAGTTTGTTCGCGCAGTCATTCATTAAAAGCTACACCCAGTCGCTAAATATGATATTTTCGGCCAGAGTTGTGATTCTCCTTCAAACGCTCCGAAGCCAGGTCAACGAAGAAACGGCGTCGTGTAGGGTCTATATTTGGTCTTTGGTCTATCTTTGGCTTTTGGTATCTATGGTCTATCTTTATGCTCCTGGGTCAGTTAGACCTTGTACAAGTGCGAAATCCGATAAACCGATTTATCGTGCACAGCGAGGAATCGACTGCCTCGGACTCTCCTGCACATTCCCATAGACCGCGCGGATGTTCTCGGAGGATCTGACGTCCCTCTGTCGCACGATTTTGAGTGATTGTTTACCAAACCGGTCGACTAGACAGTCGACTTTAAATGGCTACCACGCCTCTCGTAAAATTAGCGCAACAATTGCGCCAATAAGCACTGATATCGACAATGCATTTTTATTATTGTAGATTATCACAATGTGACAATAATGTGAAATTATAATGTCCTGCTCAATCGTGTAACTTGTCGCAATTGTTTGGCATCACTGGCTGAATAATAAGCAAATGACTAAACAGACGCCACCGACACGACAAAGCCGCTAAGTCCTGCAAACAACGCCTCGCTTCAATTGAATAATTCTTTGTATTCTAGATCAGAATCACTTCTTGAGTTCATTTAGCCGTCTGCCGTCCGTCTGTTGGACTGTCGGTTCAATAACGATTACAGAATAACGAGTAGGGCTGCCGTTATGAGAATTGGCACGCATATTCGCTGTCATCACAAACTAAGTAGTATCATGCCACGTCTACTTTTTATGAAATGAAATTGTAAAGCCATATTTTTAAGCTTTATTGATTTTTTCAACTTGAAATTTCATTGCCGAGACGGAGTTGGGTATTATAAATCCACCAACAATTGGCGTGACACGCATTTTGAAAAAAATTGTGTTAAAAATTTGTTAAAATTTGTTAATTTTTTTAACCTAAATTAAATATTTTAATGTAAATATTACATTTTTTTATTAAATTGTAAGTTGCTTCCATTATATTTAACTTTAGTTTATTCAAAAGAAATTAAATTAGAAAGTTTTTAAGTTAATATTTTTCAGTATCATTCTACTACTTTATACCGGCGCATTATCTCTCTCTTATCTCACCATATTTGAACTTATTGATCCTTCATTAAATTCCATTTTCTTACCTTTACTAATTCATTACATCTTACTTCACCCCTTACCTTACTTATTCCCTTTTCCAAACTTTAATGTTGTTCAATTTAATGATTGATTTATTTCGAGAATGACATTAAACACTTAAGGTGGATTAGACACATCGCCGCTTTATCATCAACCGAACTTTACAGGGTATGACGAAAATTTGTTCGATATTCTTAAAATTTTTTTCTTATGTTTTCGTAAAATATTTTCCTCATTTGTAAAAGGTTATAAGAGTTTTTTAAAACATATTTCTGTTATCGCTTCCAGCTGAATCGTAAATTATAATAATTTCTTAACAATTATTACTTTTCCTTGGGGAACGGTTACGGCTTCAAAATTCTATTTGCGCGTAGTGGATTGTTTATACGGTATCAATACTGTTTCATTACTTGTGAATTCTATTGGTCATGACTTTAATCTGTCAAAGCTTTAGCCATTGGAAACAACCAGTCTCCAAAAGTAATAACTCTTTGGCACCTCATCCCTTTAACACCTGCCTGAATCGTGACGATATTCCAAAAACATACATTAAAATATATTGCGATACTTATTTATTTATGTTTTGTGGCGGGATTAAAATTATTTGCGGTTTATCGGAAAAGTGGTCGCAATTTAAATTCTGAACGTATCCATATTCATATATCACGAAATATATAAACGTGCTGTTTTCCGTATGCGATACGTGGTCTGCGTATAAATTAATTTTATTTTAGAATAATTAACGATTATTTCATAATTGATTTTCTTTATGGTTTTTCTTTGCTTCCATTTCGCAAGCTTATTAGAAATGAAATTATAAAAATATATTAATTATAAAATTTAAATGAAATTATATAAAATATATAATAGAATATATATTTTTAATATGAATATTGTCATTTTACTTGCACTAAATTGTTCGTACACAAACCGGAAAATATTTATAAATCTTGTTTTCATTCAAAAGAAGTCTTCAGAACCCTTGACAGATATTGCAAATTTACCTCACTTCATTAATAAAAATTCGCAGCTTATATTTTTTAGTAAGAAAAGTCTTTGTAAACCCATAAAAAGCATTAAACATTGTTCTTATTTATACCATTTTGGATATAGGAAGTAACGCTTGGACAACTACATAAAAAGAATTCCTCTTAAAAAAATCTTAAAATTATTTTTATATAAATTTGTTTAAAAGTGATCTTTTTGTTTTTATTTATTTTGAAAGAGAAATGTTTTTATTTATTCCTAAAAAGGATGATCTATAAAACAAATTCTTCTCAGAAAACTCGTATTGTTTAACTTTTGCCTTTTTTTCGAAGGCTTTTTTAGAAAAGGAAGAAAAGAATAACATTTTTTGAAGGAGGTTAGCGGACGGATCACCTCATGAAAGTACATGTACTCACAATTTGTCTCTATTGTCGTAATAATTATAATAACAATATTAATTATACTCGGAGTAATTATTAAATCCCGAACTCCCTTTACAAGCTAAGAGAAGACGTGTGATTCCTGGAAATTCAGATTCCTTCAATTAAAATTTTGCTTTCTCCTTTTCTTTGCACCTTCTTAGCAACTTATCACAGATATGATTGAAGAGATTTTCTACCAAGGCGAAGTATTAAATATTTTCTGAGAAACGATTGCTCTCTGCTCCACGTGTTTAAATCTGTTATAGACCATTTCCACAGTCGCTTCGTAGTGACGCTGTGGTAGAAGAAGCATGTAAAATGCTATATGCAAAAATCAGGTCTATTATTTTTTTTCATTCTTGCTTCACGACCAAAACAGAGCAGGCGATAAGCCCTCAAACATCAATTCAAATATTACCTCAAACACCAAACATAATCATCGTAAAAATTAATTACTTCCGCTGCCACCACATCAATAGGTAAAACACACATACGACCACACACGCGCACACGCCTCTCAACACATTAACACAAAATTTACAGGATACGCATGAGAGAGTCGTTTCAGGCAGACCCTTTTACCGTAATACGACTGGATTGAAACAAAAGCGCGCGGGAATCTAGCTATTTGTAACTGTAAATACCGCTCTAGGATATAACGCATAAGTGGGTTGAATAGGTGGGTTGTATAGGTGGGTAAACTTTCACAGAAAGAATAAAACGAATGAGGAGAGAAATGAGTAGGAGAAGAAAATAAATGTTACTAAAGTTGGTTGCAATATAAAATAATCATTAAATACACCCTCTCCCAACTCACTCCCTCACCGTCATCTCAGGAATGTAATATTAATCCACAAATGGCAACCAATAAATACTTACGATTAATATTAATTGAATTTCATTACAATTGAATTTCGGTATTTAAGAGAATTATGATAAATTTGTGTCTTTTTTATAACTTTTTTCAGAGTCATTTGTATAACCGTAGTTACCGACGGGAGAAATGAATGCAATTTTTTCAGAGAAGGACGGAATTTCCTTTTTGCGGTTATAGATATTTCTTTCACGGCAATACCGAGAATACGTTGACCGCCACTCGTATTAATAAATTAGAATTACCTTTTAAAAATGAATGGCAATAAAAGATATTGGTAGAAGTTTAAAAGGTATTAATTTCCGATTCTATAACCATTCTAATACGTTTCATTGTAATAAACAAAACATGTTTGCCTAACTCGTTCTTTGTAAAAGACGACTAGGTCGTCATCTATTTCTTCTTTTCAAACTTGTTATTACTTGTTGTTACTGAAAAGTGGGGGAGGGGGAAAAGAATAGAAAAGTATATTTTAATCGGAATTTAAATTGCATTCAATGAACGTATGAATGGATTCATAATGAATCAATTTATTCATATTTATTAAAATTTATTATTGCATTGCTTTATTGTTAAAGTTATAGCTTAAAATTTGTCCGATCATTTTATAGAAAATGTTGTATATTGTTTTGCCGAAGTTATTTTTAGTCCCCATTTTTATTTTTTTTTTTTTTTGCAGGTGAGCAAAAAGTCTTCATTCAATAATTTATTTCATTTTATTTTATCTCAATAATTATTATTATTGAACAACAACAGTGTTTGCTAAAAGATACTTATAATCATTTCACACAGAGCGTACAGCACAAGATATTATGAAAATAAATTAAAAAGTTTATGCGGTAGAAGAAAAATGCAGTTGGAAAACTTGGATCATAAAATACAAATATATAAGAAAGCAATAAATATCTGTCTATGTTAAGTTTAGATAAAACAATATATATATAAGTCTACATTAAGTTAATATAAGTCTATATTAAGTTTATAAAAATTAAATATTTAAGCAGGCAATATTTCCGGAAACATATCTTGAAAACTTAAAATATCTTAGAATTCGTGCGCTCCTCAGGATGTAATATTTAAAACGCCATAAACACCTCGTTTAATATTTTGAAATTTAGTTTTTATGCAATTAATCGAATCATATTATTTCTTCTGTCGGTTACTTTTGCAAAATCGGCAATGCGAACAAATTGCACAGATAATGAATCGAGCCTCAAATGACATAGTAAAACAAATACATACGACCCAACAGTCACAGATATTAGAATAAGATCCAATGCTAAGCTAAAAGTGTTTGGTAATTCAAATTTCAATTTTTTTGTATTAAGTTTGGAAACGAAGCATTCAGTTGGGAGCGTAAATCTCGATTCAAGAAAAGTTCTAAATTAGTTGGTTTATTTAAATTTTGAAGTTAATTTTAAAAAAATATTTTTGAATCTTTCGACAAGTTCTCATGGCAATTCTAAAAAATATCCAGTCCACAAGATAATGTTTTTACGGAATTATAAGATAATGAACGGAGTAACTGCCAAGTCATAGCTTAATAATTCGTCCGTAAGGCTGATTCATTTTAAAGACTTCCTCTTCGGCAGCTGTGACGTGACGACATTCTTCCATTATTAATCAGATTATTATTCCATTATTAATCAGAATAAACTCCACAACCTCCATCGACATAAGTTCCAACATCAATCAACATGAGTTACACATCATTGATTATCATTAGTTCCAAATCAAACAACATAAGTTCCACAAAAGCTCTAGTCAACCCGTTGTGGGCTTTTATAGACTCTCACGACTTCGCGATTCGATGCTAAACAATACCGCGCACAATAATGAAATAATAGTTCAACCACTAAGAACTTGCGAAGGCTACGTTGTCAAAAGAGGTTGACGCTGTCGGCTGCTGTTGCTACCGCGAGTTTTAACAACCCTCTTCTTGAGAGAAATTATTTATAATGTTAGAAGATCGGAGAGGAAGGTGGGTGACCTGCTGCTGCTTTGAAGTAGTCGGAAAGCCACCTTTAATGTACTTTTTAAGTCAAAAGCTGAATTCAATTATTTCTTCCTTTTTGGCAAAAAACATCTCTATTTTCCATTAATTAGAGTTGGTGGTGTTGTCATTGCTGCCGTCATTTTTGTTGTCAAGAATGTGAGATATTTTAAAGTCATAACGTATTCAAAGTTTTCCTTAATTTTTCTAAGGCCAAAAACTGCTTGATTTTTCTTTGTCTGATTTTGTGTGCTTTCTTTTTTATTTAGTTACTAATTTTTTTTTAATTATAATCGTATTTGTATGTACTACCAGAAAGTTTGTGTTTAATTGCACGTGGACGCCTTTTTTGTACAATATTTGGATATTTTAGACAGACGATTGGCAATGAATTAAATGAGTACCAAAAACATTTTTTCCAGACACAAAAAAGGAATTCCGAATGAAACTCAAATAAGCAAAAGGATGAAAATAAAATAAGTAAATAAAGAGGAAGGAAACTTTTTTAATATTTATTTGTCCAGCAAAAGCGATCAACATGAAACTCTACACAAATCATTAAACTCTATTGATTTCTTCCATCTCAGTTTATTTCCTCTACGCCTCAAAAAGTTGCGCAATTTTTCGAAATCTGAGAAAATTCATATGGACTCATTCATATGGACCATTACTTCGTCGGCGAATTTGTGGATTTTTAAACTAATAGTTCAATGAAATGAACAGGATGAGGAAAAGAATTTCAGTACTTCATACTAAGTATTGTCACGGATTTCATTTAATATTCAATTAATTTAATTAATTTAATTTACTTAATTTTGTATATTTCAATAACCAAATAGACTTCAGAAATGTGCTTAGCTGATTTTAAATGCGCTGAATTATAAAAATTATCCAAAACTTTGTGCTTAAACACCCTAATATTCTCAATAAAGTACTCACATATATTTGGATTCTCAAGCACTCTACACCAATGTGTTAAGATATAATTTAATTCAAATGAGATCTCATTTACTGTACTTTAAATTTCTAAATCGTTTTTTTCATAGTTTATATACTTGGGGCCTTTTGTTGTTGTTCTTGTTTTCGCTCATTCGTCTTTTAATGTATCTAATTATCCTCCAATTTTTTAACCCAGTTTATAAAGACCCAACACAATTTCTTCAATCTCTAAATTGATATAATCGGAATAGATTTAACCGGACATGGATTTAATTTAATTAATTATCTATTTTATTTCAATTATATACTTGAACTACTTTCTCTTTCCCCCCCCCCCTATATATCTGGATTTTTTCCCTCGCTACCACAAAATTTAACCTTCACACATCGTTAGAATAATTTTTCTTTGAACTCATAAATTAATATTTTATTTGTGTAATATTTTAAAGACTTATTTAAGCAACTTCGTAATTATTTTATGTCAGACGGAAGCCGAGCCCCGGGCGGAAGCGTGAATCAACATAACAAGCAACGCACCAATCGGTAACCAAGCATAAAGCTTCTTCAGGAATTATTAGAATGCTTCCTTCGTTTCCGCGAGAATCTCGGTTCATACTACGCTGTTCTAATTTATGATTTACCAGGAAATATAATCTATAAACATGGAAGATCAAACCAACCCAGTTTTGCATATAAGACTTCAAGGGGCAAGGAATTCTACTTATCAACATGACTCGTTAGCGGTGACAACGATAACCGGAATGTCGACGACTTGAACATGTTTTATTGTTGGATATTTCGAATTTATTTACCTTTAAAATGGAAATAGAAAAACGCAATGAAAAGAAAATAGAAAGCAACAACAAAATTACCACTAACAGAAAGGAAAGAGATCCTTTAATAACAACCCCTTTAGCCTACACACTCTTCCCATAATTTATCCATTTCACCATCCACGATAATCTCTTTTCACCTCTTTGCAATTCCTTCTGGTTATAAAGTTGGCCTCCCTTTGAAAACTCATTTTCTTTAGTGATGTAGTTGCCCGACGAATGTGTCAACAAGAGTTGAACAAAAAAGGCCTAAGAAAAAACCAATTACAAAAACAAAAGGAACTTTTCATCATGTGACGATGTTATCTCATTCACTCTACTATTTCTCACCCTCACTTGTTCCTATTTTTATTTCTTCCATTTTTCAATCTTAAGGAAAAGTTGGCGCATAACGGGTTAAATTCTTGAACGTTCAAGAATAGTTAGTTAGAAGCTAGTTCTCCTACGGCCTGTCTTTCCTTTGCCTCTTTAGCACAAGAGGGGTTTATTTAAATAATAATTTATAATAATAATAATTTATACAATTTCAATAAAAATGAATATAATACTTATTTTAAAAATACGAAATTTAATATTATTAATAAATTATTAAAACTTATGTTTAATTTTAACTTTTCGTTTAAAATGAATTTTAATGACAGTACATTTTAGTTGAAGCAAAACACATATAAATATAAATGAATAATTGAAATAAATCAAATTAATTTACAACTAATGGCAGTGTTATTTTTTTATGCGTAAAATTGAAAGTGCGTAGAAAAATATTATGTCTATATATTTGAATGCCGAAATCTCAACTTGGGCACAAACTCCTTAGAATTAAGGTGTTAGTTTCTTGGTTTCTGTATAGTCGTAACTTCCGTATAATGATAGAGATATACATTTTATTCAAAAACAAAAGTCAGAAAACTATGTAACACGAAAAAACACTGTAAAGAATAAATAATATTTCCCAAACGATTCTTTGCATTTTCTGTTTCTCAAAATGAAAGCGGAAAATTAAGAAATAATGCATCCTACGGCTCTCTGAAGACAAGACTGAAAAAACAAAAACAACAACACCTGAGAGGTTGTGACCATCTACGTACTATTTTCGTTTTCTTCTAATGAAAGAGATTTCCTGGATGATCTGTTAATTTTTCCACATTAACCGTAATTTGTCTTGTGTTTTTTCTTATTACATTTCTTGGGACTCCTTCCCTTTTTTCGAGAAAAATTGTCACACCACCAGATATCACAACATTTTTATTTATAGCATAATATCTTTACCAACACGATGTAATCAACTTCAACCCACATTCTACCCCCTCTCTCTCTCCCTCTGTGACTCTTGTGATTGATATTGCTCATCACAAGGAGTTGATTAGAATAAAATGGAACTGCAGAGATTTTGCTTTATCAATTTCCTTTTGACGATTCAACAGTCATTTTGGTTCCTCAATGAAGGCAGTGAAAAATAAACCAATTAATAAAAAGACATGAAAAAAAGAGAGAGAAAGGGAGAGAGCGTTGGATATGTCTTCATTGGTGTTCTTTTTTTTCTTTAGTAAAAGCAAGAACAAATATGGCAAAAATTGCGTTATTCTTTGTCAGCATTTCGTCTTCGAAAGACGGCTTCACACTAAATTATTAGGAAACCCTGAATCTTTCTTTCAGGGACCTTTTTGAGGGGCTTGAAGTGTTTAAACGGCTCAACAAGTTTTAAGAATTATCATTTACGTATTCGAAATTCTTTGGGGAGCTAGAAAATTGTCCAAGGGTTTTAATCTAATTTTATTCGTTCGTACTTTAAAATTCGTTAAGTGTGCCCACATGACTTAAGGGTTTCCATTGCTTTGCGAGTTTCCAAAAGGCCTCGTAGTATATCGAAGACCTTAAACTTCTTCGACGGATTTAAAGCATTGAATGGATTAAAATCTTCTCCAAATGCAATGAAGTGAAATTAATTAAAGATTTTTAAAAGGATTAAAAATTTGCAATTATAACATATTTTCCATTTTCTCTGTTTCACTTTCCTCTCTCAGGATATCCAAATTTTCATTTCTCCGAGTGCCAAGAATGAATGAAAAATATATGCCCTTCCCCCTTTGAGTGAAGGGTACAATAACGATGCTAACACATCATTACTATTATTACTCGTTATGCTCTTATGAGGACAGCTATGATTGTATCCTTAAGGCACAATTTATATACACTCAGTTATGTCACAGAAACCCTTCTCTCTTCTTCAGCCATCTCACATGATTTTTTCCTTTATTCACCCCTTCACTCCCCCCAAAATACACTTTCTTTTGTTTTCTTTTCTTTCTCTTTTTACCATAATTTGAAATAGAAACGTTACGTCATTTTCTTGATACTCATCCAATGCAGTTCTACGTTAGCTGTACCGTCATTTCAAACATTCGTTTCTTAACTTCTTTGGATAGAAAGAACTCATTCAAGTAAAAAAGGAAAGGAAATAAATTGTTAAGGAGGTATAAATAATTCTCAGACATTCGTTCAAGAAAAATCGTTCACCAATCTGTTTCAAAGGAAAGTAGATCAGGATTCTTTATGCGTTTCTTCATTTTTTGAAACTGCTTTTTCTTGATCTATTTATATATTCTCTTGTGATATATCCACCCAGTGTTGCCTGCTCTTTCGTTGATTTTGTTTACTTACCATCAGGCTTCCTGCTTAAGTGTCTTTATCTCCGGGGAAATATATTTTCGTAAAAATTTGTTTCCATATTTTGTTTGAATATTCTAGTTTGTATCACAGCAAAACAATATTTATTTTTGACAAAATATACTAAACTCCGAATCTTCGGAATAATCTTCGCAAATAATCTCCGAAATAACTATTCAACGCTAACATAGTAAACCCTAACATAGTAAAACATAATCTAACCTGCAGAAATATAAATTATAATCGATTTTATAGCTACCAATTATTGTCTTTAATGAACATATTCTTGAAGAAACTGGTTTAGACATGTTAAGGACCCCTAAATTTTACTGAACTCCCAATTAGGGTTCCTTCCTAATACCTTCCTGTTCTCTCAAAGTGAGAGCTTTAGATGTGTCAATTATAGAACTTTGGGAACTGTGATTTATGACTGTTTAAATAGCAAATAAAAAGTGAGTTGGACGACAAAAGCATTGGGCAGATTAGGCAAAAAATTATTGAAGTAATACACCAATGTTTTGGAAGGAAGATGTCATAAAGAAATTGGCCTCATTAAATATTACTCGACTTACTTGCTCTCATCATAAAACGGTTCATGAGAGTGTAGGAATGTAGGAGGGAGGAGGGAGAGAAAAATCAAAGATTATTTAATATGAAATCACAACCCTTAAAAATTTACCGAAAAGTGTGGGGGATGTTGGTTGTAGCATGACAAATTCCTAAACTAATGAAGTTGGCTGTAGTTTTTGATGTGGTTCCAGTTTTTATAGGGTTAAACGTAGGATAAGGTATGTTCGCTTAACGTGCTAAATAGAAACGAGAAAGGAGAGATAAGTAGAGGTGGAATATATGTGAAAAGGGGAATGAAAATGCAATACTCATTACAATTATCACTTACCATTACCAAATGCAAATAAATTTCGTTAACCAGTCACAACTACACATTACTACTTCCGTTTTCCTTGTCGGATCACCAATCACGATAATAAAGTACAAACTACCACTACCCGCCACCATTACTTTGTGCCCAATCACAGTTGCAAACCAATTACTACTGGCAGTTGCAATTACCAGTTTCCATTGCACATCTGTTGCCGCTGGCAATTACTAATATTAATTACCAATACCATTACCAGCTGAAATTATTGTAACCATTTGTTATATCAATCGTAATTGTGATCAGTCGGCATCATTAATAATGCTTACGATAGCAATTACTATTAATCATTGTCGCCAGTAATATTTCTCATTTTTTAATCATTACATTTAAGCACTACTGCTAATACAAATATTTATAAATACTTATAATTAATTAATTACGTTCTTTACTGCAACCGACATATCATCACTTTATTGTCATATATCATACTTTATCATATGTACTATAGCCATACATCATTACGGTTCATTATTACTATGTGTGATATCATAAATCTTATACGGACAGAGCTGCGCACTTTTAGTTTTAAATAGCATCTGCTGTCGCAAATCTCACATTATTTCTCACCACCTCTTTACTACAGACAGCCCTCATCCAATACTATCCGTCTACTGTGGGATACTGTTATTACCATTCTTAGCTGAAAACGCTTGAATTGAGTTTGTTTCCTGATAAACGTCCGCGTGCATGTCTGTTCGGTTTAGTTCATCATGTGTGCCCTCTATTTCTTTTATGGATTTATGTACGTGAGTTTTCTCTAACCGTCTGATGTTGGAATAGTGTTAAATAATTCATGCCATTTTATTGCAATTAAGCGTTACCGCGCAGTCATGCAATGCGCTGGCGTTCAATGAATGCGCTGTTTCATCCTGACATTCCAACATTTTGAGTTTGTAGTTATTCGCGAAGTTCGTTGACACTCTTATACCATCATTATTAACATCATCACCATCATCATTACTGTGATTATCATTTGCAGAAATCAGAATAACTTAAATGAAATCGTTGCATTGCCTGCGTTTTTTGTCTCGTTGAATATTTTAGCAAAATTTTAAAAAATTTATAGACTTCCCAACAATATTTGATTTTACTTTTATTAATTTTATTGTTGTTTCTTAAATTTTGTTTTGGAAAATTGCTAGAGCTCGATGTTGCCTGTTGCGCGTTAGGATTGCAGGAGCTGCGCGGCAACAAACTGTAAAATATCGTGTTTTATGGCTTGCGTTTTCTATTATTATGTTTTTATTTTCGACTTCTTTTTTTCTGAAAAAATGGCTATGGGTTAGACAACAATTTTTTTTCTGTGCCTTTTTATACGTTTGTACATTTTTTAAGGGATTACCGCTACAGTTAACAGTTTTTATTGCATATTTTTAGGTATTTAGATACGAAAAAACACAATAAAAACAACAACTCATAGAAATGAAATTCGGTGCGAGAATATTTTTATTTAGCTTAGTTGCAAAAAAAGGAATTGTAAGATTAAATTTTTGAATTTTTAGCGGCTGGAAGGAAAAATGTAACATTCGTTTGCACAGAATTTGGTTTTAGTAAAAAATATTGTGAAATATTGTTGTCGCTGCTTTTATCGTCAAAGCAACATTATTTCGCTGGAAAGCTATTCTCTTTTTGCTATTCGTGCTTAAGGAAAAAATACATTCATCGCGACAAAACATGCGCCAGCATTAAAACGAGTCGGTAGTTTTTTGGCTAGTTTTGCTGTTGTTGTTGTTGTCACTCCATGACTGGCAAAGCAACAGTAACTAAAACATTAATCCTATTGCAGTTGTTTTACCTTAACGTACGTGCACTTCAGAGCAAAACATTGGTGTGTAGGCGAAAGAAGGAAACATGGACGGCAGTTCTAGTGCTCGGCGGCATGGTGGTGGGAAAGGGGTGGTGAGGTGAATACCTGTTTAGCTGTGAAAGTGTGTCTGACCTGTGAAGTGCAATTCGAAATGTTGAAAGCTTTCCCTTTATCCGCATTAGCAAGAAAAGCACCCGCGACAAATTGTTACCATTGCTGTTTTAAGTCTTTCTTGTTGTAATTGCTATTACTGCTATGCTTGCTCGTATCCTACTTCTGTAGCCAGACGAAACTGTTTTCAACAGGAATACCTTTTTGATCATTCGTTTGTTTTGCTATTTAATGTATGTTGTTGACTTATTGCAGCTTGTTGTTGTTGTTGTTCGGTGTAACTATCGCCATAATTTCAAAACTTATTGAAGTTTAGGTTATTTGTTTGTTAACCAAGTTCTTTCTGTTTATCGGTTTAATAAAGTTCGTTTAAATTTGAAAATGAACTGTTTGCATAGCAGACGATCGAGGATATGAAGAAGAAAATGAACTGAAATATGAGAAAAACAAAGAGAAATTTTAGAGTGAAGTTGGCAGCTTTTAGTTTTCAGAATTTCCGTAATTTCGTAGAAGTTTTTAGCTTGTACACAAACCACATCTATTAAATTTTTAGTGTGTTCCTCTTTTGTAGGAAATTCTCTTTTTTCACTTAATTTCAAAGGCTTCCAGTTGAGTACCGTTATCCTTTATTAAAACTTTCAACTTTTTGTTAGCACCCTCGTACAAGAACGTTTACCTTATACGGTTTTTGGTGAAGCAATTGGCTTCCCTTTATTGTTTTCTTCCTCACATGCCCTAAACTGTCTCCATGTTTTGGTATAAAGAATTTCATCTTGCAATGCTTTATTTATATATTTTATGTTATAAAATTTTAAGGAGGTTCTGGTTGCCTTCTTAACCTGCTTTGCCTTTACGTTCCCAAAAGGATCATAGAATCTTGTGATAGACACATCTCCGACATATTTTATGATGACCGGTTACAGTTTTTTGACCCTTTCATTCGGTCGATGGGGTTTCCTTTGTCACTCCTCTTTGTGATTTTGTCATTTTATACCCTTTTATGTTGTCAATTGTTATTCATGCCTTGCATCCACAAAAACAACTATCACGAATTAAACGCCTGATTGCTTACTTCTTCGCTCTAAGTCTCTGACCATAAGCGATTACTTTTTGTTCTAAGGGGCTTCCTGAGTCTTCTCCATATGCCCTGGGGCAAGGTCCTTCGAGCAATAATCCTATTTCTGTTTCTCTTTTCGCCTTTTCTAGTAATTTTTTACTTAAACCTTCATTACATTTGAGAGGTGTGACTTCATGACAGCCTTTCTATTGAGGATGTATATTCTGTGTTTTTCTACTTTACCACTTCTGTCCTTCTTCTGGCAGGATACTTTTATTAACACTCTGGCGTTTTTGTTCATGTTTCTCGAAGTTTTGTCTTCATTTCTTCTGAAGATTTGTTTGCTGTTTGTTGTGTTTGCCTAGGATTTGTTTACTCTTAAAAGGTAAGAAGTGTTTATGGCGATCTTTACCCTTTAAATGTGTTCATAAAGTACGAATAGCAAAATGGCTTTATTTGAGGGATTAAATAATGCCATAATCTTTCTTGTCATCACATCGATTTCCAAGTTTTTTGCTGGTAATTACTCATATAAAACGCATATAAAAAATTAGTTGATTAATTGATTATAAATAAGCTTATTTTTAAAATTAATTGAAGCTTCTAAAAGTTCAAATTGAAATAAGTTAATATTTTTTGCATTAATGACTTAAACCTTCAACTTTTACATATAAATTCAAAGGAAAAAATTTCTAATGCAAAAATTATTCTTCAAATCTCTCCCTTCTCTTAAATCGTTATAGAACTCTTTCTATTCTTTTCATATAAATAATTAAATATCCATGATTGAAAAAGAAACTTCAAAGTTAAAGCCTTCAAAATTTATTAGATCCTTCTGATCCTTTTTTCTTTGGAAAAGCTTAAATAATCCTTCATTCAAAGGCTCTCAGACAGGTTTTTTGTTTCGTTTGTCGCTTCCTTATTCCTTATTCTTTTGTTGAACAAATCTAGCAGATCTCAGAGTTTCCATTTCAAGGTACTAAAATGTCAGCATGGTAAAAGTATATACTTATTACTTTTTGCGAATGTGTTGAACTAAAAAGCAATTAATCAGCGCATTCAATTCTCTATAAAATTAAAAATCCGTAAAAGCTCTAAAAAAGCAAACAATATTAAATATCCATAAATTCTCTAAAAAAAGCAATCAAAATTAAAAATCCATAAAAGCACTCCCGCTAATATCACGAAGATTATCTCTAAATTGAAGTGGCTTGTTTTAATAAAATGTTCTTGTTAAATAAAATTTAATAAAATTTAATAAAATACACTTTTTTAAGTAGATTTTTCCTCGATATAATCCTTTTTCTCAATAAGTTTAGTATAGTAATAGTAGTACTCCGGAGTAATCAGATGTAGGTTACATCAAATACATCATCAAATATATCGGAATTATTTAGGAAAACTAGATCCACGAGGCGATTGCCCGAACACTGGATGGAGCATTTATGTGAGTGCATGACTTAAGGAGTCCGCGTAATATTTGCGACACCGTAAAGGGCAAAAATTGATTTCCTATCGCTGCTAGAAGAAATCTGTTCAATAATCTGCACCTAAGGAAGACAGTATTGTCGCTGATAAGCTTGTCTGCCAGCTTCTTTGTGAGATTCCGATAACTTTGTGATTTCTTTCTTACTTTGCGTTTCTACAGGGATTGGTGTTGAATATGAAAAGCACCACAATAAATTTCATTAAATTTGGAAATAGATGGCGTGGCGTGGATGAAATTGTGGTGGTGGTAGTGAAGATAGTAATTGTGATGGTGATGGTGGTGAAAGTAATGACAACGATGACTATGGTAAAAATAAAAATATTAGCAATGATGGCAATGATGACAATGACATTGACCGATAAGATAACAATGACATTGACCGATAATGATAATTCTGATGAATAGTAAAAGTGTCATGTAACTATGATGAAAGTCAATGATGATTAGGCAATTATGATGAAAATATTGAGAAAGACAATAAGACGATGATGGGAATGTTGGCAGTTGTCACTACGTGAAAGTGATAATACTGAAAATGTTAGCCACTCTGAAAAACATTATGATCATTACATTGGAGAAGCTAAGAGTTGTCATTAGTTAGACGTAGTATGAAGGAAAAGCAAAGTTGCCAACACGCGTCGTTAAGAAAATTTTTTTTGTGTCTACCATGAAATTATTTTTAAGAGATTGTGCAAAGCAAATAGTGATAAGCAAAGGTGCTTGAGCAAAGCATTGCGTTAATATTAAAACTGTTGCTGGTTGTCTCTTATTTCTGCAAGAAGGAGGTTCTACTAAATGTCGGAAAAGTAACGAAAACCACTTTTGTCAATCACTCTAGAAATTCTATATTAATGACAAACCTTGGCACGCATAAGACAAATCAATTCATTCGCATCTCGAATTTTTAACAGCCACGATCTCCATTGTGTTCTTCATCATCATTTTCGTTCTGCCTTTTCAATCAGATTTGAAAAATGCAATTACTTGTACTCTCACTGCCACGTCTAGCCATTTATGTACATTCCTTTTACAGAGTCCTTCACCAAGCAATTACGCTTTTCGCAGGAAAAAAATTAATGTCATTGTTCTTTGCGTTTCTAAGATATTTCAGTAATGGTTCAATTTACTTTTAATGATTGCTTCTTAATGCTAGCCTTTGCTAATATTTGTTTGTCTTTAAAACTGGTGAGAAGTAACGTTTCAATGCCAATGTCGTTATCAGCAAACTAAAGCGTTGACGATTAGTTTTTTGTAATGGCAATTTTTTTTTGGCAAGAAAGTCAGCTTAGTGTCGGTGATTTACAGTTCATTGAACACCATAATTGTGTAGATTTTTTATATTATGCAATGCAGCTGACCTTTTAGGTGTCTCATGATGACAAAGCGTAGAGAGATATGTTTTATATTTTTCTAGAAAGCCCTGTGATTTAAGCTCAGTTGAACGTTTAAGACGACACACCCAGTATTGTCTTTACTTGGGATACAAAGTTCTGTAGCGGTGCATTTGCTACAAAACAAAGAATGAAGAGCAATTAAAAGTTATTTTTCACAAAGTGCTCACCACAATAATCATTGAAAAACAACTATAGCAACAACAACAACAACAAAATTGTCATCAAAGTGCATTATGGTTTGACCCTTTGTCAAAAGATAGCATATAGCAATTTGTTTTTTCGACAGTTGGGTATTACTAAAGCTTAACAGCATTGATCGTCGTCAGCTGATTATCCAGCTGTCAAAACCGCACAAATGAAAATCAAATTTTCCTTTAAAATTCCTTTTGTTTTATTTTCTCCTTTTACGCGTTTACAAAGAAAACAATTTTTTTAGAAAAATAATAAAAAATATTGAAAGAGAAAAGATTTTGAAAATATTTTGAGATGCTTAAGTGATCGAGTTGCGATTAAGAAACAAAATTAAAGGTTTCCTGGACGCTCATGCATGTTGTATGAAAATGTAAAAAATAGTCCATTTTTGAAATTTCATTGAATTATATAAGCTTGAATTAAGGCGAGATAATTTTATTTTTTTATTTAAACTTTTTCATTCATTCCATAAAATAATTTGATTTAATTTATTCAAAAATTATATTTTGCAGCTCAGCATAAAATTTCGAGAGAAAGTTAGAGAAAACTTTGTCATCTATTTTCTTACTTTTATTAGATATCAATTAACTAGCTAAAGATAGCTTTATATGTGGAATTAACGTTCAAGGGAAACACTTGTTTTTTTTAAATGCTTACCAATTATAACGACTGACAAAACCTCATAAATTTTCAATCTCATATTTTATTTCATTTATATATTATTAAATTCAAACTAAAGCACCAGTGAACATAATAAAACAACAAAATTTGATGATGATGATATTTTATTTGAGCCTTTTTTTTAACCAACATATAATGACTTATTCTAAGCTTAACAATTCAAAAGATACTTTAGGATTATAATGTATTGTCCTGAAAATCTTAATGGTTAAACAGTATCTTACTTTACAATAAGAGGGGGAAAAAAAGTAATTTTAAATTAAAACTAGTATTAATATGATAAACGCTCTTGCTCCCGGAGCTTACATATTTTGAGAGCAGGTCTCCTAACATTTAATTATACTTAAAACTAACTTATATCTAATAACTAATCTAAAATTAAAATTAAATTAAAAAAAAAGAATTAAAATAACAAAAACAAACACAGAGCAAACATTTAAGGTAAAATTACCCTCCAACAAAATTTGAAATTTTAATCATTCATGGATTATATTCGTAAAAACGTTGCATACTTTTCCAGCCATTGGAAAATATATATTATTTGAGCTTCAAATTGATAATGGTAACGGTAACAATTAGGGTACTGGATAGAGTGTGAGAGATAAAGATATTATCATTCCCAAAATCTCACATCCTGTTTAGCAACTATTAGCTGCTCGTTTTGTCTGGTCATTAAATAATCAGTGACATGATTATTGCTTTGGTGGCAGTCGTTTACATTGTTGAGATAATGAATTTTGAACGAGCTCGTGTTCGTCGAATGTGATCAAATGGTGGTGGTCGACAACGCAAATTGCAATTAAAAAAAGAACTTTAAACAATGTGTCAAAAGTATGGCAAATGCACTTATCATACGCAGGAATTTTTCCGCATAACATTTTTCCACAAAACAATAAACGTTGTCATTTAAAATTAAAACATATTTTAAAATATTAGTTTAGTAGTATTTATTGATGGTACCCACAACTTTTTCAAAGCTGACAGTTGACACTAAAATATGCAATAAGTTCGCAGTCAATGTAAACATCTACAAAATGTCTACAAAGGGCTTATCCAAAATTGAATTATTATTATTGAAGAATTGTTAAGGCTGCGATGCGAAGTAACTTTTTAGAGTTTGAGAAACATGTATTTTTAAGGAAATTTTAACATTTTTACATAGAAGACTTTAATGTGGGCTTAGTTCTTCTTTCAGTCATAACTTCATAACTCCTAATGAAATACATTCTTACTTAGTTTTTTATAGTTGTCGCTTTTATCCTTTAGTAGTTCCTAAATCCAATTTCGAAATGTCAAAACAATTTGTAAGACCTTCGTCAAGAAAAGAGGTCGCATAAGTGATAGAAAAGGGGGTAACAACAGGGTGTATCATCAATTTTTTATTGAATTGATCTCATATTAATTCTTGTGGCCAAATTTATATGAAGCATTCTGACTTTTCTGTCATGGTTTTCTGAAGTCCGTTCAAATAATTGAGAGTTTTCAATTACGGTTTTTTAAAACGAAAGTTCTTTTTAAACATCAACAAGATTAAATAGACTACAGGATATCATAACGACATTCCAAGTAGCTCCTTCTCTTCCTTTGTTATTTCCTACTTTAGTTCTTTCCTCCTTTTTTATTTTTATACTGATTTGCTTCATCCTCACCATCATCGGAATTTCCACTAAGTGTTGAGACATGAGTCCTGTGCCTCATCCCTTTTCCACCATACCACCCAAACAATAACCCACACATCATGGTGACATTACATGACGCGTCTGTCTCTTTATTTCCGGGGACCCAGATGTCACACAGTTTATGCGGATCTGTTTCTGTCATTTCGAGTAAGAGTAGCTTATCATATTTCGAGATACCCGCATCATAACTGTATTTTGTTGTAGTGGTAGATATACGAGGGTAGAAGCGAATAGGATAGGAAGAGCAGGATATATGTATGTAGTGGTATATATATATACGCTGGTGTCATTGTTATTGTTATTCATTTTGCAGTCTTTTTGATGTTTTACCTCATTTTACGTTCATTCTTTTTGTTGACTTTGTCGTGTGTGCTTTGTTTGGTCGTGGAGGTTTTTGACCAATTTTAGCCATTTTTTAATATTTCTCTTTTTTGTCGCTTGTGGTTGGACCTTTTTTGATAATGTCAATCACATACATACTATTTTTTTGTTTCGGTCTCAAACCACTCCTTTGCTAACCTTAAAAAAATCAGAAATCAGTAAATGGCCACCAGATGATGCCAGTGATGATTGTTGGCCTTTATGTGCTTTACCATCGGATGGCCTTTTATTATTTTAATAATGATATTCAATCGTTCGGAATTCAATAAATGGATATAGTTCATTTAAAGGCAAACGGTTGACATCCAACACAATCAAGGCGCACGAAAAGACTAACAAAATCAACAATATCGCACAACATCCGACAATATTGTTGAAAAGTAATAAAAAAATAAAAAAAATAATAAAATTTCACAATGTGGAATCGATTTTTCCACCCTACCACCAAAAGGATATTCACATATTTATTGTCTTTGCAACGCATTAAAGGTAAGTATAAAAAATTCTGACTCTATCTATTTGTCTGTCTGATTGCGGAAATCATGATTATAGCCGAAGTGAACAAGATATCGTCATCGTTATATCGTCAAGGATTTCAAAGTTTATCATATATATCATGTCACGAAGTCAATCCCGAACCCTTCCGAACGAACTTTCTGTACTTGAAACTACGTGATGAAAGACGTTTTACTGAACTTTGAGATCCTTTCTGTTTCTTTTCAGTTTCGTCTTTTATCATAAATTATCACCAATATGATTGAAACGACAAGTCCTTGCTCATCGTGTTTAAACAAGTTAAAGGACGTTCGCATAATCAGCGTTTTATCTCAAGGCCATCTCGAGAAGAATAATTAAAACAAAAAGAGCATTCAGCATTCGAGCGCCAATTCAATAATTACCCCTATTACCATAATCATCATTGTTATCGTTGTAATTATTGATTTATGATGCCGAGACTCTAACTGATATTCGTTAATTCGAAAATTTATTTATAAATCGTTTGATTCTTCTCCACCCTATTCGTTTTTTTTATTTTTATATATCTTTCTATAATCTTTCTTTTCTCTTTTATTTTCATCATTTCGATAAGCATTCGATAAGCTTCTCATGAAAACCTTGGGTACGTTTTAATAAATATTATACACTTATAAGCAGTCTGTCAATCTGGCAGATCAGTTTAGGTAGAGTCACAACATATTGTCATAAAAATAAAATCCTATGAATTATCTGATTTCTGATATAACTTTTCTAATGGTGGTCAACTATTGGAACGTAATCGTATTCGATAGTATACGTCTTTATCATTTTTGCGATGTAAGAACTCCAAGAAAAACTAAATTATCTTTTGGTTGTCAATATAGTTTACTGCAATAGAAATTGCCAGCAACTTTATTAACAATAATGATGAATGGAATTTGCCTCTAGATTTATGATATTGAATTCCACAACCACCGGAAGAAGAAGGAGGAATGAGGAAGGTGATTGTTGTTCGTTTGGCTGCCATCGTAAACATCACTATTACCATCACAACAGAAGTGATTGTCTGCGATGGCTGGTGTTGGCTTGCTTCAGAGTAGAAAGATAGCAAGGAGATAGAGAGCAAAGACTGCATTATTGGAGACCTATATATCCAAGCTGAATATCACGTCATTACGCTGAAAAAACTGTGGATTCAGTAGAGAATAAATAGAAAACGTTATACGATTGATTTGAACGCGTGGATCGGGGCAAATTTAAAATGCCTTTTAGAGAAAAAATATGAATACCTTTTAAGTGTGTGTGTGTTTGTTTGTCCATCAACCCTCTCCTCCCCCTCTTCCACTTCCTTTACGATCTTTTCAACATTGTACAAATAAAAATCATTGCAGTAAGTCATTCGATTCTCCTAAGTTAGTAGGAGTGGTTTGAAAACTGTTTTCATAAAAATACAAGAATATATTAGAGAGTATTAAAGAGTATTAAAAAGGAGTATAAAACGTATTCATTAGTCGTAAATGTTAAAACGTTTATAAAAAAACGAAGTATTCTTTTAGGCACGTAACTTTTTAGTCAATTTAATTTTTTAAAAAGGATTTCAGTTATACGCTGTCTAACACAAAATATGTCATAGAATAAAAACAATAAAAAGTCATGGAGTAGAATAAAAATCACTAGAGCGTACTCTAAAAACAGAAAATACAAATATATGAACCGACATTCCTTCATGAGTTTAATTTTAATTAGTTTTCAAGTATAATTTTCAGAATAATTTTTTAATTTTCAATTGAATAAGTTTATGTTGAAAAATTAAAATTGCTAAAAACACAACAAATATGAAAATATTAAAATAATTAAAAAAAAAATTAAATATTAAAAACTGAATATTTAAATTTTAACAAAAATGAATTTATAAAAACTCAATATTTAAAAAATACATAAAATAATAATATTAATATTGATGTAAAAATTAAATACCAAGTAGAATATCAAAATGAATGCAAATAAATGTAAACGCAAATAATTAATACAAATTAATTATAAATGAAAACATTAAAATTATTTGATCGTATTAAAACTGCATATTAAAGTATTGCAATAGTTTAAGACTTAAATTAATCGAATTATTGTAAAATAAATAAATTACAAATAAAATAAATCTCGCCCATTTTCAATTTCCTAAATTTATTGGTCCGAACCTCGCTTTGTGTCAGGGTAGGGACCATTCCGTTATCCTGTGGCAAATCTAAATTAGCATAAACATTAATTAGATCCTTTTTACAAATGGTATCGATAATACCATATTTCTCTTTCTTCTCACAGATTCTCTCGAAAATACCGTAAGGATCTGAAGTGAATTTTCAAATTGGGTGCTGTAATTGGGTCGAATTTATTGCGCCTTCCTGGGGAATATGTTGCCGCTAGTTCGGATTGAAATCAAGAACATTGTCCCCAACATCCTTTTCGGAATTCTCCACCGGTTCTATGGCAGGCAATACACGCCCGAATTTAAACAATATGTTAGCTGCCCCTTACTTAGTCATGCGCACAGAGGCGCTTTGTGGATCAGCGGCAGTGGGGCAATAGCAGGAGCGTGCTTACATGGTATTCGGTCAAGCTAAATATGATTTACGGATCCTTGTTTTTACGGATCTTGATCAGATAAAACGTGACTTAGCGGCTAGCTCGAACGGTAAATAAGTAAGCTTGATAAATGCCCTATAATTCATAATAATTCTTTTATTACGTATTCGTTCGGATACAGGAAAAACTTAACGACAAAATGGGCATGATACCTTATGCCTGTGTGAAGTATGTGAAATAATATCACAAAAGAAAAAGGAAAATAATAGTAATAGTAATAACAATAACGATAACAGTATAATAGGAGAACATTCGTGTCAAACGCTTGAGCTTGTTGTAATTCTGGCGACTGCTCCTCGATATTTTGCGACGCCCCTGAAACACCACGAAAGAATTCATGTTCATTAATATCTTCGCTTTCTATTGGCTCATGAAACCAAGCTTGAAAATCTGCGCTGTGACCAGCTATAGGCAATCAATCGGACTCCAAAAGCGATTAAAATTAATTGTAGGAATTATTTTGTTCTCTTCAGTTTCATATCGATTTATTTTATGTGGGTTCAAATATAGTTATTGAGTGCGGTTAAAATATTTGTTTAAAGAAACCATCTAATAGTCCAACATTCAAGCACGTTCACAATGGAAACGAAGGAATTTCAAATAAGTGGACCCGCTTTAACATGCCTCGCTTAATCAACATTTCTACACCAAGGCTGAAGGTGAACTGAAATAGAATTCCGGCAACTGTGCTATGAAACTCGAACCTTGCACCGTTTGCGTGCTATAAAATGGCATTCACAATCTACAGGACAGAGTGGAGACATGAAGCCAAATAAAACTTTATAGAGAATAAATAATATAGGGTTCTATCTATTGATAAGCATAATTCAAATAGAGGGAACAAAATCTCAGACATTGGGAGATCTTTTCAATGGAGTCTCCCTTAATATCGTTTTAAATCAAATGGCTCTTTTAATCTTACGGTTGAACCAATATGTTCAACTATAAACAATATGTTCCATTATCGATTATCGTTTTTGTCTTCCTTGTTGTTTATTTGGGTTGAACACGCGTATGCCCTGGGCAGTCGACTAAAAGATGATTACCATATGATTCTCAAACTTCCTCCGAAGTGATAATTTCGGTCAATCTCATTTAGATCAATCTCGTTTAGATACAAAACCCAATAACAATCGGATTTCGGTGTCAGAGCGTCAACTGCAACGACCGATTTCTTTTCCATTTGGACTACATAATTTGGACGATTGTTCTTGAGTTTCTACAAGATTAGCGTCGTTCTGAGGTTTCCTCTTAACTTAGAATATCGGTTCCTTTTTCATTTCTTGTTTATATTTGAACGACCAGCGACTGTCGTCCTCAATTCACAACATACCTAAAAACAGAATCTCATTGTAAATTGTCGCCTAAAGTAAAAAGCGGCTTGATTTCTCATTAGAGTTAAAGTTAAAGTTATTTTTTATTGAGACTTTTTATAAACATCAAATGTGCACAATATAATAAAATTTAGTATAACAAGAAAAAGCTTAAAACTATAGTGTATTATTTTAATTACAATTTGAAGGAAAAAACAACATGTTCATTTAATAGGGTTATAAATTGCATAATATTAACACAAGTGTTGACGTGCTTGCTCCCGGCACTACCATTGAAATGTTGAAAGAGAAAAAAAAACAAGAGAAAAAAAATAAACTAAACCTAAATTGCAATTAGAGGAAAAACTAAAACTAGATATAGAATATGCTTAGACTAACTTAAATAACTAAATATAGATAGCTTAAAAGCTAAATCCGATTAATCAAGTTATTAAAAACATAAGTAATTTTAAAAACCTAGCCTCTGTGCGTATAAGGCGAGACTTTATAATAAAAGTGAGGTAGAATGTCCTCTTTGAGGAGCCCTAAAGGAGATAAATAATAAGTGTTTGACCAGCTAAAATCACTATGATCATCAACTATACGTTGTACTAACGGGTTGCGATGTGAGTTCAACTTTGTCAAGAATCTTTTCAAGGAATTCAGACAATAAAAAGAAAGTGGAGTTAAATTTGAATTTTCGTAGATACATTTGTTAGAAAATCTTTTATTTGAAGTTTGAAAATGCATTCCGACGCAGTTTCTCAGGACCTTTCTTTCTAAAATTTCCAATTTATTCATGATTGAAGGAGATATACCGAACCAAACAGGGAATGCGTAAACAAGAACGGGACGCAGACAAACTTTATAAATTAATAATTTCGTATTAACCTGAAGATTAGGATTACAAAGTAATCTCCCAAAGCAACCTTTAATTTTGTTAGCTTTTTTTAATATAATTTGTATATGTTTATTAAATTTAACTAATTTATTGAAGTGGACGCCTAGATACTTAAAATTGTCTTTAAAGGGAATTTCAAATCCATCTAGAAACAGCTTTAAGTTCCTACTTTCTGGAACAACAAACCTTTTGCATCTCCCAGAGGCATTCCTTAGGCATAATGCTTTAGATTTAGCGGAATTAACGGTAATACCCCATTTTTTATAAAAATCGTTAACAATTTCGAGATGTATAGAAGCGTAAAGTAGTGCAGTTTTTGGAGATTCATCATGAGCGTATAAAAGGGAGTCATCGGCGTATAAAATTGCATTTGAGCACAGAGAACGATGTGGAAAGTCATACATAAAAATATTATATAAATGTGGGGCCAGTATTGATCCCTGAGGAACGCCACATTTAATATCTCCAAGTCCCGAAAGGAAATTATCAATCTGGACAGAAAATTTTCTCATTTCGAAGAAGCTGTTAAGGAGCTTAACTAAAAAGGGATTGAAACCTAATTGTATTAATTTAAAAAGTATGCCGTCATGACTTGCGTGATCAAAAGCTTTTTCAATATCTAATGAGACGGCCACGGTACATTTACTCTCTCGCAAATTGCAAATTACGTCACTATGAAATTTTGATAAAGCATGCACGGTAGAATGTCCCTGTTTAAAGCCAAATTGAAAATTCGGGATATACTGAGTATCTATGTCGGTATCCATCTTGTCACGAATAATTTTTTCAAATAGCTTTCCTAAATTTGATAAAAGGGAGATAGGTCTGATGTTATCCAAATCGATTACACCAGGTTTTTTTTGAATTGGACAAATCTTCGCTATTTTCCAAGAGGTAGGAAAATAGCAATTGTTTAAACAATTATTAAAAATTACGGTGAGGTAATCACAAACTTTTAGTGGGAATTTTTTTATCAAGAAATTTGAAATTTTATCAAAACCAGAAGACTTTTTAGTATTTAAAGAATTTATATATGGCAATAGAGAATCTGCAGACGTAAGTTGTGGATCTCGTTGCAAATTTAGAGACGTAAAGGAATCGTTAAAAAAATACAAATGTTGTGGTAAGCGACGCAAGAAAGTTTCTATAAAGCATTTTATATTAGAACTATCTCTGATGGGTTTCGATCCCCTATAAACCTCGGAAAAGTGAGTTTTGAGGAGAGAAGCTTTATCTTTGGAGGAAGTAACAGAAACTCCATTTACAATGAATTCGGGAAGTGTAAAGTTGCTTTTTTTACCCAAAATATTGTATATTTGCTTAAAAGCTTTAGGACCGGGAGAAATATGCTTTAGTTGTTCGTGAAATATATTGGCTTGTTCAATTTGGACTTGTTTTTTAATAATAATTTGTAGCAACTGTATTTGCTTTGAAAGAAGCTTGTAATCTGAAGAATTTCGGTTTAGACTACTTCTGAATATGTTCTTCAGCCTCTTTTGCCAATCGTACTTGATTCTCAAAATCTTTTTTAAATTTTCAGAAAGGAGAAACTTTCTGGTGCACTCAATTTGTTTAGAGTGCCTATCAGAAATGAGATTAACTACGCTCCCGAGGTTCTCGATACTTATATCAATTTCTTCATTCGACAAATTCCGATTGATAGTTGGGAACTGAGAATGAATCTCATTTTCTAAATCAATTTTGTATTTTTTCCAATCAGTATGTTTAAAAGAAGTAAATGTTTTGGGAGGTTGAAGAATAAAATGAGTGTTAACATTAATTTGGAGCTTAATAGGAAAATGATCGGAGAAGGATGGTTGTAAAGAGACTTTATAATTTGGGTTGAATTGATTTATCAAATTTGAACTGACTAAAAAGTGGTCTAAGAAAGAAGAGCCATGGGGAAAAGAAGGAAATGAATCTGAAATTCTGACGAAATAAAGTGAATTATCTTGAAGCCAGTCAAATAACGTGTTGCCATTGAGATTGTTGGACGCGTCACCCCAATCAGAATGTCTTGCATTGAAATCGCCGCCTATGAAAACGCCATCGTAATTACTAGAAAAGTTTAAAATTTCTGAAAGCCCATTATAAATTAAGGCGGAATTGGAATTGCAAGGAAGATAAACACTACCGAAAAGAAACTTTTTTGGGACATTTTCAACTGTCATTTCAACTTCTATGAATAAGTTAGGAAAAGAGAGAGAATTTATAGGTATTCTAGAATGGTGGTACGATTTCTTGATGGCAATGGCAACACCTAAAGGTGAGCTGTCTTTTAGGAGGTAATATTTTCTAAAATTAGTTAAGTTCCGTGATTTCAAATGTGTTTCTTGAATGAAACATATATCGATATTGTTATTTTCTAAGAGGTCAATTAACTGTATTATTCTACTCCGGTCAATTAGTGATCTTACATTGAAAGTTACTAAGTTCATGAATTTATGGTCCATATGTTTTCTGAACTTCGTCTAGCAATTTAAGGCAATCCGCTCTAGCTTGATCTATAGAGAGAGATTTGTAGCTAATTAGAAATTTTTTAATTTTTTCTTCGACTGTCAAGGATTCAGGTTTACATAAAAGCTTAGCAACTTGCAGGAATTCTTCCACCACAAACGGTCTAGAAGCCACATATTCTTTTCTAGGGGTTGCAGTGTTATTGAAAAGGTTTGAAAAAGATTTCTCAGGCGAGATGAAACTAGACCGGATTGCCTTGGAAACATTCCGAGAAGCAAGAGAGTTGCGGGTATTTGAAGCGCTAATTGCAGACTTACGGAGAAGAGAATACTTTTTGAAGGACGGGCAGCCCCTCCAGTTAGCAGGGTGGCCAGTTTCGTTACAGTTACAACAGAAAGGTAATGTATCAGAATTAGGGATCACCTCACATTTTCCTGGTTCATGCTTTTTGTCGCATTTCACACAGGAAAACTGTCTATTACAATTTTTGGAAAAATGTCCCCAATGTTGGCATCGCCAGCATTGCACTTCCCTTGACCCCGCCTTTGGAGATTCCCAAGAAATTACTTGATTGAGGATGTACTTAATATTGGTTATTTGGGATACATTCATTCCGGGAAGAAGAGAAACCAGAAAGAGACCCGTTTCTAAATTATTTTTTTTGAAAAAGCAGTTTGAAACTTTGAAACAGAATCCACGACGTCCGGGATTATGTTTGAGATACAATTCTTAATGTCGGAAACATCTGTTTTATAGTAAAGCCCCCTAAGAATTAGGCTCCTCTTTTTAAGTTCTTTGGGGGTGAATGAATATGACTCCACTCCCTTCTCACGCAATAAATTCATCATTTCGGAGTGCGCGGCCACATCTCGCAAATATAATTTAGTTTTATGACGATTCTTATTGATAATTTTAAAATCGATCTTTTTTGATTTTAGCTGGTCAATCAGCTTACTTACATCCAAGTTATATAAAAATATTGGAGGACAAAAACTGACCTTTTCATCCTTTGAAGGCACATTATTTCTATCAATACTACTACAGTTATTGCTATTACTATTATTATTACTAATATTACTACTATTATTACTAAGACGAGTATTACTATTAATAATATTACTTGGTGAGGATAATAAACGCCCACGTCCGTCATCAAAATGGAGGTCAAACTCTCCCAAAATTGAGAATCGATTGGAATGTTCCATAGAGTGATTTTTAACTTCTTGACCCGTTTTAACAGCTCCTGCATTGTTCCTCTTCACTTTCTTTTGCTGAGGGGCTTCAATACTTTCAGGTAAAACACTGTTTGAGATAGTAACACATGTGCTATCGCTTTCAGTATCCATATCAGTTAAAGAGCAATTATTCATATTGCAAATCTTTAAGTTGCTCTCTTCGCCGTCGAAGACTGCAGCATGAAGAGCTTCGCCTAATTTTCGATAATTGGTATCTTTATCCGGAGGAAGCTTGTTACCACACGTTTTATATGCTCTATCCATTAGAGTTTTCAAATCCAGAAGATTTTATGAAAGGCTCTTGGTTTAAGAAAATTTTTCGAATTCAAGAAAAATTTGAATTTTTATATTTTTTTAAAATTTGAAAATATTTTTCAGAACACAGAAAAAACACAGCCTACTCCTTTGATAGTCGGAATAAGAAACCTCATTTCTCATTAGATCGCTTACATTAATCTGCCAATCATAGGTGAGAGGCTTTGCTATCGGCTAACTGGAATGTTAGTGACGACCTTAACACTCAGTCTCGGTTCTTGTTTTCACTGTTAAGTCAGTGAAATTCTTGGTTCTAATATCGGCTTATTATAGTTTCGGCAAGGGAATTTTACAAATTCTCTACCAAAGAACTAAATTGTATTGCTATAAGTTTTATATTCGATCATCCTCTCATTCTAATATTTCTCACATTACCGCTGAGGCTGTCTATTACTCTCCCAAAGCCTTCACTTTTTCATTAAAATTCAGAGAGAGTGCTCTTAACATCTAATTTCTTACATTAAGAGAAATAATTATTGAAAGAGATCACCGAAATAATTTTATTAAGTAGTTTGGATCCAAATCAAAAACGAAACCCATTAAAACAAAATGAAAATGAATAGGGTTATAAAATAAGTACCAAATGTAGCAAAAACAACAATAACGACAACGAGCACGGTAATATGTTTATGCTGGAGATCATGTGTTCTTTACTCTTCATAGATGAAATTTTAGTATCATTGCTTTGGAAAGATAGAGGGGAAAAAGGAAAATAGCAACAACCACAACATAAACATGTTTATGTTGAAAATCGTGCCCTCGCCTTCTCTTAAATCAACAAATTCGTTACGTTGCATCGGCGAGTGTGTTGAAAGAAGAAACGCACAAACAAATCGAAACAAGAACAAGAACAACGCTAAAAACTAAAATCAGTTTACTTTTTAGTTTCCATCCAACGTTCACTGAGTTTGGCGGCGTGGGGTCGTGGATTTGACGCGTGAAGTTCATGAGATATCGCGCAGTCGTTAAACAAACGCGTGTCATTCTTCCGTTCGTCTACTTTTTCTGTTTTCGAAGTAAGAGCTTACGTTACAATTATCATATAATTATACAATTATTTTAAAAGAAAAAATTGTGTGTTTGAAGAAGTTTCCAACGAAATTCTAATCCTTCAACATTCTGACTATTTCTCAGCAGCCGTAACAAAGAGATGAACATGAATTCTTAACAAATCGACAAAGGAAACCCGCGAAAAATTGAGAGCAAAAATGTTAAAAGTTAAAGAAAAACAAAAAAGTAAAAGTAATGAAAGCGAGAAAAGAAAATCGGAAAAACAAAAAATCCCAGCGAAAGTAGGAAGAGGAATAAGCATCAGTTCAATTCCTGTGAATTATAGTGATGGATCATATTCTCTTGATTAAGAAATGTGCTTCCTTTTACCAATATAAATAAATCTCAAAAAAGTAATTAAACAAACGCGTAAAAATATTTAGTATCAAAATACAAAAAAGAACGGGATCAAATTCGCTCTCGTAAAATATTTGTAGTGTAAAAAGAACCAGAGAGCAAAACTCTTCGCAGAGAAAAAGTCCTTCTCTTTCAACAATTGCCAAGGAGTATTTCTTTATAACTTTTTGATGGTAACTCTCCTTCAGTATATATTTATTATTTGCTAAGTAGGTTTTATACATAGCGATATAGTAATTTAGAGCCACCTATATAGATTTTGGACCCAAAACCATATTTGTTCTTTCAATACTACTTCTTGAACTATCACAAACCATCACAATGATGTATCGGTAGAGGTATTAGTAGCTGTGTATAGGCATCCATTGGTGGAGTGTAGACGAATTATTTAGAAAGATCTGAAGACATTTAGTCACAGCTAGAGCATCCTCGAATCAATATTCAAATTAACCTGTATTTTAGTATAACCTAAAATGGCTCTAGGCCGTCGAAACCTGGAAGCACCTAGTCCTTAAAGATTATATAGTCCTTCAGAGCTATATGTCATCTGGTGTCATGTAAGGTCAAGTCATCTAGATGCGTCTAGACAGAACTAGAACAATAAGTTAAAGCAATAGTGCAATTATATTATGCCATTTAAGATTAATATTCAATGCAGTCTAGGGCCATCCAGATCGGGCACATTTTTATAGAACATTCAATACAATCTAAAAGTCGTGCAATATTCGTTTGGAGCCATTTAGACTCACATAGACCCAACTTGAATTAATCTGGAGCCATCCCAAAATATTTAAACAAATACCGCAGATCGATCTGGGACGCCCTAGATTAGTATATATTGATCTGGATCACTATATAGCCATCATAACAAGAGATACAGCATCATTCAAGTCACCCTAAGGCTTCTGGAACTACTACTGCCATTTGGATCATCTAGAGCCTCTAAATTCTCTAATTTGAAGTAAATCAGATTAATTTAGCCTATAAGCCTATAGAGACACTGCAACTACCTAAAGCCCTCTAGTAGTTCATAAGCTTCTAAACACTCGCACAACTAACGAAATATCTATGGACCAAATCCTCAACCAAAGTAATTTCAATTCATGTACTTCTCTATAGATCACTATCCAATCATCCAATAGAATCAACCAATAGAACAAACAGTATCAGAGCAATTTAAAGGCACCGATAGTCATTTATAAATATTGAAATATTTCGAATTATCACTCTATCCAAATAAGTATAAGATTATGTTATCCCATCCATACGGACCTATAGTGGTCCGGAGTCATTTGAAGTCATCTAGAGCGCTGAATATTGAGTTTTGAAGTAGTTTTTCTGCTGCCTAGAACCACGACTCAGACTATTTTCGCTTACCAGTGCTATTTCGACTCAATCGGAGTGTTCTAGAGTAACTCATATAAAACAATCTAAGGCCATTTAAATTAGCCCGCATCCATACAAACTCATTTAGAATCATCCGAAGCGTCAAGAGCTCGCGCTGTCATGTAGATAGTTGTGGAATAATTTATGTTAAGGGTGTTAGATCTATATAAAGTGATCACGAGGTGTTGGTTAGACCTATTAAAGTCCTCTATCTTCTGGGGAGGTCCCCTACCCAGCAACATCATTGATCTCATTCTGCATTACGCCTCCGTTTGTTTCGTTGTTAATTTCAACAAGTGGAAAAGTGGACAATATAATATCGACCTTCAATAACCGACCCCTTCTCAAACAAACACATAAACACATCTTATAAAAAATATCGATTTTAAAAAATCAATAGGATGGTCCACGTCACGCGAGGTGGCCTTCTTCGAGAAACTGTTTTTCATATGCTGAAACTTGTTTAGCATATCGTTCCGAATAAGTTACGTTTACATTGAAGTTTTTGGGAATTAAAAAAATAGATATCTCGTTTTTTCTTCTCTAACAAAATCGAATGAGAAATAAAACCAAATGCAGTACAAGAATTGGAGCAAGATTCAAAATTAAAAGAAACCTATAAAAAACAGAAATACCAAACAGGAAAAATAATGGCATTTAAACCAACGCGCTGCAATGCGTCCGTCAAAGTCTAATTAAATGCCATGAAATCAATTTTAATGCGAGCAACGAAGTCGTTGCACCTTCCAGTTGTTGCACATTGACGCATTCCAACAACATGCAGCGGTGGTAGTGATAGCGATAATAACGATGGCAGTGATGGTGGTGCCGTCGGCGATGGGGTGGTGGTGGTACCAGCACCAGCAGGATTTGTTGTTTTCATTTTTATTTTTATTGTTATTGTTGTTACATAATTGTTACATATCAAAGCTTTCAAGTTGCAACATGTGGTGCACGTTGTCGTCACCCATGACGAACTATATTGACGGTGCGGGCTAGAACGCCCTCTGGGCTGACAACGCCCCAATGTGGTGGGAATGATCGAAGCTTGGGCTTGTTGTTTTGTTTTAGAATGAAAATGAGATTAAGAGTGTCAGTATTTTCAATGCGTTTATGATGATAACAATGATGTTAATGGTAATTAAGCTAACAATACAAATACATATTGACAATAACGATGATGATGACGATATGGATAGTGATGATATTCATGGTGACGATGTTGATAAAGGTGATGTTGACAATGATTATCTCGAAGACAATGACTTTGACAACGATGATATTAGTATGTCATTGCGAGGATGATATTGACGATGTTTGTCATGCTTTATATGATTGCTCCCATCACCATCACAATTGTCATATACATGTGATGATTACTTTGATGATTGCATTATTAGCATAATACAGAAATGGTAATGATGTTCCCGGCGATGATGATGTTGATACATTGCTAAGTTTAGATTATTGCTGTTTTTGAGATTGCCGCAGACTAGAAAGTGTAAAGCTAAATTCATGAGTCGAAAAGAGAAAAAGTAATAATAAAATTGAAACCATAAAAATAAGAAATACAGAGAGAATTTAAAACGATCGGTTACAACAAATGCAATAATGAAAACGAAACAACGTGAACAAAGCGGGAGTGATTGTAATTGAAAGCAACAACAACAACAACAATGGGAACAAGTACGTCAATCAATATTAACAACAAGCAACATACCAAGAGGAAGCCGGAGCAGAAATTAATGTTAACGAAATACCACGGCACAAGAACAACAGGAGCAACAATGGCAACAACAAAAAACAATAAAATGAGAAATTAATCAACAAGAACACAAAACAAAAGATGTAACAAAAAAAACAGCAACAACGAACAACGAACAACAGCAGCAAATGAAATAACTACGAGATATGCAATATCATAACAACAACAACCAGAACAGCAATCAACAATAACAACAACAATAGCAGCAACACAACTAAACCAACACTAACAGTCGAACACAATGTTCGAATATTTCTGTAATTTGGTTTAAAAAGGGAACTTGGTCGCCTTTTGGTTAGGCGAGGAGTGGTCAGCGTTATGTCCAGACTTTCTAAGTCAAAGGAGGGTTAGAATGGGCGAGGATAGTCGTCAGAATGGACGAGGAAGTGAAAGAAGATAGAATGGATTAAATAATACAAGTAGTAGGATAATCAAGTAAAAATGTAAATTTCGACCCGACCGAAGCTCGTATACCCTACACACGTAATGTAAACTTATAGCCTGATTCTGATAACTAGTGGGCAGCACACGCCCCTTTTAATATTACATTCTCATTTCTTGATTAACTCATCTCCTATACAACCTTTGTCAAAAAGTTTGTCCTCTGTCAGAGCCTTAAGACTTTGTCAAGAACGATAAAGGGGGAAAGTCCTGCCCACTATTGGGAAGCGATAATGCCAAGTCTGAACAGGATTTTAAAGATGGGCATGAACTTGTCCGATTTCGGCTACACAGTCGCTGCTTCGACTGCAATCATGATTTCTACAAACGGACAGATAGAGACGCAGACAAGCAGAATAACAGACAGAGACACAGATGAATGGTTCAATCCACTCAGGGGGATATTCTGATCAGGAATGCATATACTTTTCTATACCTGCCGCGCCTCCTTTAAAGCGTTAGAAACAGAGGAAGTGAATTGAACCCGTGCCTTCAGATGCAATGTATAAAAATCAGAACTCAATTAAAAGTTTTATTTCTGTATTTATTTTAAATAAATTCTCAAATTGAACGATTCTAAAGCGGAACATTTAAGTGTTTAGCATATCATATCCTATCTCTTCCTCCATTCTTACAACTATTCAAACCTTTACTTTTACACGGATCTTACCTCTCTTTAAAATATTTTGATTGAAGGCAATCAATATTGGCATTTCCAGGAGAAAATATTTATTTTATATTTTCATACGTGCGTGCAGTTGCGAGCTTTTAATCATCTGCTCCTATAAAGCACGACCAACATCTTCAGTGGTGTGGAGTCCAGCGTAAGGATCATCTGAAGACTATTGAAACTTGACTAAATGACTTTTCTGGGAACTTAATCAAAATACAATTTCGATTCCTAATTCGTCCCTTTTTGAGTTTTCAGGGTTTTGGTATTAGTTCGTAATTTCATCCCTGGGCCATTCGTTGGTTTCTTTCTTAGAAAATTATATAAAAATAAAACTAACATTTTCGATTAATTATGAATTAAAATAAGGTTCTTCAAGGTCAACCGGTTACTGGTGACGTTTATAAAATTTATTACAAAACGAAATTGAAACTAATTTCAAAACAGAAGCAATAACTGGTAGCATTTTTTGGATTTCCTTTTTATGTTGATACAGCGATGTAATACGAGGTGTTTCTTCATTTCCGGAATGTTGTTCGTTAGTGCTTATGTTCTTCGTCTTATTAGTTGTTGTAGTTCTTGTTGTTGCTGTTTTTGTGGTTATCCCCGCTTTTAATTAACCGTCTTCACGAATGTGTTGTCTTGGACGACTCATGGGCTCTTCCATGAATTACTTTGAAATTGTTTACCATTTATTCTTCCTTGTTCTTTTGTATTCTATTAATACTCATACTTGTATTCATACGAGTAGTGTCATATCGCGTGCAATAATAGTCTGACAATAAAACAGCTCATAATCTTCGTATACGTTAAAAAGTAAGGTAGTTTTCTTTCAGTTATCTTTCTAATACTTTTTAAAGCAAAACATCGATAGGAGAGAGGGAGAGGTAGGGTAACATAAGATGGTAAGAGATACAAACCTTGTGAATTATAATGATGAAATGCGAGAATAATTTCAATGAAAGACTTTTTAATTGTGATAAATTAATTGTGGAATTAAAAATGTATTTCAGTTTTAATTGTTCTTCACAAATACGAAGCCGTTAAAGTCATTACCTAAATTGCCATATATTTTATTATTTTCTTCTCTTTCATTAACAATTTTCATAGTTTCGTTCCAATTAGTCTCGATCAGCTTATAATGAATTAATAAAAAGAGATGAAAAGTATAACCCTAATAATTCTAAAGAATGCTCTCCTTTACCCTTCCTTCCTTCCGTTTCTTTTTTGTTCATCAGAAGAAAACCTTTGACAATTTGAAAAAACTCATAAAATTTGAAGGCCCGCATGTTGAGACATCAGTAATCGATCTAAACGCATTTCTCTTTTTGTTCTCTTGTGCTTCCAAAAAGTTTTCCATCATCATTATCCCTAACTCTCCATTTCATCCATTTCTCGCAATTAGTTTTTTCATAAAAATATAAAAATTAGAAGCAAGTAATATTTTCTTTTGTGATATAAAGCATTCCTTCTTCCCCCCTCTTACACCCTTCATCAGTTGTTTGCCAGTGCTTTTTGATGCACCGTGGGAAAAATATTTGTATTCTCAATTGAAATCAAAATTTTCTGAAAGATTTTTTTGAAGAAATCTGTCACAATTTTTCTATTCTTAATTGTTTTTATTTGGTTTTATTTTCGAAAGTTTTGGCTTTAGTTATTTCTGTCTCCATGATTGTTTATTCAATGCTGTCTTTGATGTTTCGTTGATTTTAAAAAAGATTCCCCTGACAGTCTGTGTCAAGTGGTTTTTGGTTTTTGGATTAAATTTTCTTTAAAAGCAGACTAAGGCTTATCATGAAAGTGCGATGGCAGTCTTAAGAAAACATAAAATTTTCAAAATAATGAACAGCTTTTGTGTTGATGAAAAGAAATTAATGTTTGATGTTGACAATTAATGTTTGCCTTTGACAGTTTGCGCTGTTTAACTCTGTAACAGCATTTCAAGAAATTACTGGTGCTTTCAGGGATGTAATAAATAAAGGCGTTCGTTTGTAAAGGCGTTCTGTGTGCTTCGCTTTGGTTTTAAGTATCATTCCATATCTTTGAGCGGTAACTATCGTATTGCAGCTACTGTTTGTACCTTGCTAACTCCTAATGCTTTTATTTCTTTCAAACTATTTTGCTTTGAATAGGGTGTTAACTGACAGGCGATTATTGAAAAATGCATTCACAAAATATTTTATCATAACTATTAATTATTTCATCTCCAATTCGTTGCTGCCAAATCGGGCCCTTCTAATTCTTTCATCACTTCGGTGCAGACAAGATTAAAAAAAAATTAATGCTTTTAAACATTCAAACGGTTAGTTCCGTTGATTTAAATACGTGCATTCAGTTCTGGGAAAGCAGAATGAATTAATTTTCTCCATTGAAACATCAAGTGAGATCACTAATCGTCTTTAATTCATTTACTTCCTAAAAAATTAAAATAAACGCAAAGTATTATGAAAAGAGTTTCGTTCCACTTTCATTAAAAACAATAAAAGCAGTCGTCTTTAGTAATTCTTACTTCCTGCGCTTCCTGTGACTTTCATCTCATTCATTACGTGAGATTATGATTACGAGAAATGACTGACTTAATTCGTTTGATTTGACTGATATGTCAAGTTCTTTAGGTCTTGCGTAATCATAATGATGTTATTAAAATTTCTCAAGATAATTATACACGATGAGCGTTCAATGTGAACTCGGTATCAGTGTTATCTGATGAAAATTTAATAACAGTTTGGCTAATTTCTTAACTAGTAGAGGTATGGAGTGTACTTATTAGTTTTAGTCTACGACTGTTATAATGTTTCACGTGACACTTAAAGGCCGAGTGATCCAGAAAGTTTCCAGAGGAGTTTGGTAAGGATCTGTAAAGCATTTTCTATCGAATAGTTCTGAAGACTTAATACGAATACATTATTCTCAAAAGATCCATTCAGTGTGTAACAAATAATCCACATGAACAACTGTCACTTACTACTGCATAAATAAACTTTACTACCACTGTCCCTTATTGTTATTCTTTGTTATGTATTACCAATTGTATTCGTCAAAATCCGTGTTCACATATTTTAAGCAAAAATTGTGTGTTTTTTGTTTAGTAAATCTTACTTATTTCAAAACTGAAAACGATCTTCCGTGGAACACGATTGACGTCAACATATTGAGGTGGACGTCAATGTGTCGGTATTGAGTGCTCATTTTTTCAGGAAGAAAGAAAGAAGGCAATGTTTGAAAGGGAATTAAAAAGTTTATATCCAGATGTATTATACATAAGATGTATAAGTTTATATCCAAATGTATTGGAATTCTTGTATATTAAAATAGCGATAATAGTCTCAAGCCTTATTTATAGCAATGCCGAGAATACAGTGAACGTCACTGGTACTGGTACATTTTCGTTTTAGGTCAGCAATAATTTAATATTTGTCATACAACCACGATTTGATGGAACGTTTTCCTTTACAT